>JAOTQJ010124179.1:0-10466 GCA_025642045.1 Solanum sejunctum
GTTTCTAAACATAGGGGTTAGGCTGCGTACATCCGACCCCCCCTCACCCCGCAATGAGCGGGAGCCTTTTGAGCCACCGGGGTATGTTGTTGTTGTTGTTGTTTAACCTTAAACTATTGAAATAAAGTAAAAATATTCTTTATTTATTTTTTTGGCTAAAAACTATATTTTCATTTACTTTATATTCTCAAATAATCCTCATTTTAACATAGTGCCATCAAGTATGTCCATGAAAAAAAATTATTGCGTGACCAGTCTACATTAGCATTCACCGTGAAAAATCATTCAATTTAATACCTATCAGTCGGCTTCATTTTCAAACCCACCGTAATCTTTGGTCAAATTAAAGGATAAAAATAAGACTTGACCATTGTTTTACCCATCTTAATAGAAGATATTATTAATAAACAATAACAATAATATACTTGGTAGAATTTTACAAATAATATATGAAGAAGATATAATATACATAAATCTTATTATTACGTCATAAAGTGTGATACCTCATAGCTCTATTCTTACATACACCTATGTTTCAAGACTCTTTCTTACATATGGAAAGTGGATTAAGGTCATTAAGGACCTCTAGTACTTCGCCAAATTCAAAACCTTTCCATAAATTGAGTTTCTAGTGTTAAATTATACAAATAAATGTCAACTTTAAATGATCATAACTCTTAGCACACAAAGAATTAGATATCCCATGACCTACCAAATGAAAGCTCTTTGAATTAGCTTCCAATGCAACTGATCTTACCTTATTTAGAGTTCGGAGTCAAAGGTTAAGATCGTTTTACCGAATATTGCCAGAGCAGAGTTAGACCTACGAAACTTATTATGGGCCATGGATTAAAGTATGGCCCATTTAACTTGTGGAAAAAAGTCTTGAAAATTCATTTTTTGGTCTCAAACTTTACGGACCAATCTACGGGTCATAGAAACTTTTGTGGCCATAGATTGGGTTCATGGAATTGATCTCGAGACCCCAAAATTTGCCCAAAAGTTTACGGAAGGGTCCCTACGAACCGTGGAAGTTTCTACAGGCCATAGATTGGCCAGTACACAACTTTTACATCTTTTTAAGAAAGGTTATTTTGGTCTTTTCTCACCCTTCCAAAGCCTAAAAAGTCCAAACACAACAACAATATATATGTATACACATTGTAGAATATTATTTCAGAATAGTTAGCCGATCTCCAAAGTCAAGTAGTACAATAGTCTATCAATATCAACATCCAGCCACACACAAGTATAATCACTAATGAATCAAAAGCATAAAAGCCACAAAGTAAGATGCATGCAAATGCCATGTTAACTATCGTGGTACATGTCTGCCCTACGATACACATTCAATGATCACGTGAGATCAAAACCCATGGGGGTCTTGCATGGGTTATGTATTCATGAACATTGTCAGTGAAAACCTCAACCAATTCTCACATGACCAGTAAAAACCTCGACCATATCATCCATCAAAATATTATCTCGGCATGCCGATAGAAACCTTGACTAATCATCAACCGGTAGAACCCTCAGTCATTAATGTATATGTCACCTTTCTCATCTCTCGATCGTAGCCATTACAAGTATCAATGTGTAACCAAAATTGAATACAATTTATACATTGTTAATATCGTTACAATCTTAATATCAGTGTAGCCTTAGTATCAGTACACATATCAATATCAATACAATTTCAATATCAGTATAAATCTCAATATTAGTACAGTCTCAATATCAATACAAGATAATCCACAAGTTTCAAGTATTCACAATCCCACAATTATTTCATAGGTCAATGATTCACAATATTTACAATTACTCAATCTGAAATCTCATGATCAACCTATTATAGTATAATTATATACTATTTCCTGCCACAAATCATCCAAACTCACTCACATAGAATAATACAAGGTTCAATCATACTTAAAAAAGAGTTAGAATCCCACTTGCCTTAATCGAAGTCTCAATCAACTCAAATTGAAGTCTTTTCCTCTTCTACTACTTCAAATCACCACAATCTAATCAAATATAAAATCATAATTACATTACGAAACTAATGACACTAAAATTAAATAATTTGGGTGAAAAGGCAAAGTGGTCCAGAAATCTCATACAAAAAAAGATTTTCAAAATCTAAATTCTTTTACATGAAAATGTTCCTCAAGTAACAGGAATCTAATGGTCAAAACTATTTCAAAAAAGGACTTGAAATAAGCTCAAAATCATCATTTCTCTATCAAAAATCAATGTCTAAGAAAATTCTAAATTTCCCAAATTCAAAAATCCAAACTTTGATGTTAAAATCATAAATTAGTCAATGAAAATTGAAGATATAAGTTAGAAATACCTTACCCAAAAATTTTGTCTTGAAATTCTTTGAGAATCTCCTTAAAATCGAGCTTAGAAATATTAAAAATGGTGAAAATCTTTAATTCCCATAAATCAACTCGTGCTCATTGTTCAGGTCACTTAGTACTTCATGAATGCGAAGGTCAAAATGGATTAGACTCCACGAACATGACACAGTCCCCGAGAATGCGGAGACCAAACAACAACACCTTTGTGAACGCATGCTACGTGCTGCTAACATAGAGGTCATAGGAAAGTAAGCCTCCGCTAACGCTTAGCACGCTTTTCCTGCACCAGATTATAGTAAAAAATAGTTACACCAAAATCGGAACAGATCCTTGGGATTCATTAGGAATCCTATAAACAAACACTAGATAAGAAATCCTACAAAAATCGACATTGTGAACTCCATGGAACCATCGAATTCGAAATTGAGGCCTCCTTGGTTTGGAACATGTTAGGACACAAAGAAACTAGTAAAAACTCAAATACCCAAAATGCCTTTGGGAACTCTACAAATTACAACGAGACTATTACTAGCATTAGTTTCACCATTTGGAACCATTAGAACTGTTGAAATTTCGATTCAAGCTTCCAAACTCTGAATGTAGACCAAAGTCAAACTGTGATCCAAATTCAACTAAAAATGTAACGTTGGTTCCAAAATCTCCATTTAAAGTCCGAATTCAATTCCACCAGTTCTCCTAGATCAAATTCTACATTTCAGAGCTGATGAATTTAGTGGAATTGCATTTTGTCACCCAAAACACTAGATAATGTCAAAACTCAAAATTTTAAATTTTAAGTCTTTAAAAACTCTTTCTTTAGCAAATTACAATTTTTATACAAGGTTTTCGAAATTTGATTTTAGACACAACTAGAAAAAACTCAAGGAAACTTTTAGAAAGGGGTAAAATCATATTTGTTTTTATCAAAATATCAAAAATGACCTTCAAAATATCATTACATGATCAATAATGTTTTCACTTACTATCTAACATGATTCAAACCATCAACATACTAGTTGACAGTGGAGGTGTTTGATGTCACCCAAGTTACACCTTTTTAGAGGATAAAGCGGTTGTTGCCAAGATATTTGTCACGACCCAAGCCTAGGGCCTAGACGTGACACGACAAATGAGGAACCCAAAGGGACTCTAAACAAGCCTCTTTACATATCATTATACATACTTGGTCGCGAAAGCGTTAAACAACATCAATAAGAGTAGAGATACGGGAAAATGGCTTAGGGAAAGCCTTTCATAACATAAGACATCACTAAATCAAGAGAGCCAAGGCTCATAACATAATTGCATAACTTGTCCAATAACACCTCAAATACATAGATAAGAGCGAGAGCTAAGACAAGCAACTGGGCTAACCATCATAGTCATAAGTATACAATAAATAAAAAGAGTCTTAATACATATCATAAGATCAAAGTCATTGTCCCCAGAATTGAGGACACACCAACTAGCTTTGAGTAGAAGTACTAGCCACGAGGAGGAGGAGGATCAATTGGTGCTCCGGTCCCTACATAGTAACATCATGTAGACATAAAGTATACATTAGTATGTTTAAGTATACTAAGTATGTAGGATGCAATGTAACAAGACATAGGCACATAGCAAAATGCAACATCATAAACAAAAGATATCATATTAGCAATATGACATGAATGAATGATACTTGAAGTAAAACATGCTTATATAGAACATATTACATATGAGAAAGGTGACCATCATTACAAAACCAAGGCCTACTATCTCCTTGGTCAGGCAATTGAGGTATATACCCCCCAATGTGGTAGCACAGGCCTACCACCCCCCGGGCTAGGCGATTGAGGTATATAACCCCCAATGTGGTAGCACGAGCCTACAACCCTCTGAGTTAGGAAATTGAGGTATATACCCCTCAACATGGTAGCATGAGCCTACAACCCCCCGAGCTAGGTGAATGAGGTATATACCCCTCAATATGGTAGTTCGGGCCTACTACACCCCGAACTAGGCAATTGGTCAACTTTCATCATAATATATACTTTTCATGAAAGCATCATATAAATACCTTCCTTTCATCATCATAGAGTCACTCAATTCATAGGTCATGCAATGGATTATCAATAGTTCAAGAATCCAAAATCGAATATATTATCAAACACTTGATGGGTGTACAATGCTAGTGTAAAACCATGCAATTCAAGAGTGAAATAATGCAAGAAGATCCAATGTAAAATCACCCACCAATACTTGGTAATACCCTCATACAATCTACATCAAAATCCTTTATCAAATCAAATAATAGACCATAGATTCATAGTTCAAAACATACTCAAATAGTCACAAGTTTATGAAAGCCCAACATAGTTTATAGTCAAATTCATAATAAGGAAGATCCATAAGTAAATTAACTTAGAATCATGAAATTTAGGTAAAAAAGAAGCTTGGGCACCATGAGTGAAATGACCCAATGGTTGAAATCTACATACCTTGACTTTTGAGTATTCTTGATGAAGATTGGAAATGAAGACTTGAAGCTTGGATGAATTCCTTAAGATCCAGAAGAGATTTGAACAATTGAATTTTGAGAGAAATATTAGTCAAAGGGTTTGAAAGAGTATTGGGGAATATCCTATTTGATATGAAGGAAAAATATGGCTAAGTATAAGTGTTTTTATGCATGGGAGGGTTTAGACCTAAGACACAAAAACCTCGGCCCGAGATAAAAATCACTGACAATTAAATATACAGGTCCGCATTTGGTCCATGATGCAGACCTATCACGGAGGCAATTTTACACTGCTTCGCGATGGAGGTGTGTCGCAGCATATTGCGGACAAACATTGGATAAGGGATTTTTAAAAAAATCAAAATTGCAATTAGTTTGCTCTAAAATCAGGGTTAGACCCATTTCCCACTCAATATTTTCCCCTGATTAAGAATATGAAGTCAGATTTTTGATATCACGTACAAATTTTGAGATATATGAAAATTATAATTCTAGGCACTTCCAAGACACATTTTCAAGCACTTTTTGAGGTCGTTTCAGTATCTCTTCCTTAGGAACATTCGTCCTCGAATGTCAAAGAAAGGTATATGAGAGGCATAAACATGATAACTTTAGCCCACGTAAGGATGCAACAATGCACTTAAACATTATCTCAGAAAAATTTCCAACATTAGTGTAAAATCATCATGAACGTATCAATTTAAACATGAACGTATGCAATGACACGAAGGCTGAACTTAAAAATTGATATCATATAGAGGACTTAGAATTAATACCTTAGGCTTGAGTAGAATGGAAGAGATAATGATATCGCTTTTGCATGGCCACTTCGGCCTTCCAAGTAGCTCTTTCAACTTGCTGATTCCTCCAAAGGACTTTAACAGAAGTCACGTCCTTGTTCCTCAACCTCTTCACTTGTCTACCCAAAATCTGAACCAGAACCTCTTCATAAGTCAAGTTATCTTCAACAATACAAACAACATCGAATGGAACAATAGCATTCGGCTCACCCACACACTTTCTCAACATAGACACATGAAAGACCGGATGAACGAAATCCATTTCACTAGGCAGTTCTAACTCATAAGCTACCTTGTTAATCCTCCTCATTACCTTATAAGGACCCACATATTTTGGACTCAACTTTCCCTTCTTACCAAAATGAACTACACCCTTCATGAGTGACACCTTCAAATAGACCCAATCATTAAACTTGAATTCAGGAACTCTTCTCCTCATATCGGCATAGGACTTTTGGCAAGTTTGGGATATCTTTGACCTTTCTCTAATCATTCTAACCTTCTCAAGAGACTCCATAATCATATCTAGTCCCAACAAATTCACCTCTCTAACCTCAAACCACCCAACCGGTGATCTACAACGTCTACCATAAAGAGCCTCAAAAGGGGTCATACTGATGCTAGAATGATAGCTATTGTTATAGGCAAACTCAGTCAATGGAAGATGATTATCCCAACTACCCTTAAAATCCAATACACAAGCCCTAAGCATATCCTCAAGTATTTGGATAGTTCTTTCAGCTTGTCTATTCGTTTGAGGGTGAAAGGTTGTACTAAGCTTTATCTTGGTCCCAAGACCTCTTTGGAAGGACCTCCAAAAGTGTGAAGTAAATTGAGCACCATACAGTGGACAAGGAACCCCATGCAACCTTACCAAGTGATGAATGTACAACCGAGCATAATCTTCAACTCCATATGTGGTCTTAACTGGTACAGAGTGAGCTGATTTTATCATCTAACCAACCATAAAATCCATATTAATCTCCTCCCACTTTCAAGTAGGAATCTCTATGTCTTGTGCTAGGCCACCAGGCCTTTGATGCTCAGCTTTGACTTATTGGTAACTATGATAACCAGATACAAATTTGGCAATGTCCCTCTTTATACCTCCTCACCAATACACCTCTCTCAAATCTCTATACATCTTAATAGAATTGGGGTGAATAGAATAGGAACAACCATGAGCCTCATCAACAAACTTTTGTCTCAAGCTATCAACACAAGGCACACATAACATACCTTGGTATTTAAGGGCACCATCTCCCCCTTGGGAGAAAACCTCTACCTTGCCCTCTTTCACCAACGCCTTCAATTCTAGCAAGGAAGGATCAAGATCTTTCTTAGCTTTCACCTCCCCAACCAATGAAGATTTAGAGCCATCAACTACCACAACACCCTCATTATCCACCTCTTCCAATCTAACTCCCAATCTAGCCAATCGATGGACCTCCCTAGCTACCCCTTTGCCAACATCATTAACATGTACTAGGCTTACCGAGATGAAAATGCACACTCATATCATAATTCTTAAGAAGTTTTAACCACCTCCTTTGTCTCAAATTGAGATCTTTTTAATAAAGATATATTGGAGACTCTTATGATCGGTTAACATATCAACATGCACCCCATACAAATAGTGACGCCAAATTTTCAAAGCAAAGACCATTGTGTCTAATTCAAGATAATGGGTAGAATAATTCTTCTCATGTACTTTGCATTATCTAGAGGCATAGGCTATCACTTTACCATTTTGCATCAACATACAACCCAAACCAACCCTCGAAGCATCATAATACATAACAAAACCTTATAGCCCTTCTGGTAGTGACAATATAGGAGCAGACACTCATAGGTCCACACAAATTTGACTTTCTTTTGAGTCAATTTGGTCATAGGAGAAGCAATAGAAGAGAACCCATTCACAAACCTCCGGAAATAGCCCGCTAAGCCCAAGAAGCTCCTAATATCCGATGGGGTCAATAGTCTAGGCTAATTTCTAATAATATTTGGTTTTTTAGGATCCACCTTAATACTATCCCCCGACACCACATGACCTATAAAGGAAATCTCTTTCAACCAAAATTCACACTTCTGCTACTTGGCATACAACTTTCTTCCCTCAATCTTTCTATCACTATCCTTAAATGACCCATGTGCTTATCCTCACTATGTGAATAGATCAAAATATCATCAATGAAAACCACGATAAATAAATCAAGGTAGTGTTCAAAGACCCTATTCATAAGATCTATGAAGACGGTCAGTGCATTGGTCAACCCAAAGGACATCAGAATAAACTCATAATGCCCATACCTAGTTCGGAAGGCTGTGTAGGGAACATTACACTCCCTCACCTTCACTTGATGATACCCAGACCGAAGATCAATCTTAGAGAAGTGACTAGCCCCTTGTAGTTGGCCAAATAAATCATCAATCCTTGGAAGAGGATACTTATTCATTATGGTGACCCTATTGAGTTGTCGTTAGTCAATACACATTCTAAGGGACCCATCCTTCTTCTATACAAAAAACACCGGTGCACCTCAAGGTGATTGGCTAGGCCTAATAAAATCTTTTTCCAACAAATTCCTCAATTTCTCCTTCAACTTTTGTAACTCCGCCGGGGCCATACGATAAGGAGGATAGAAATGGGGAAGGAGGTCTATACCAAAATCTATTTTTCTTTCGGGAGGAATACCAAGAAGATCATTTGGCGAGATATCTAGGAACTCATTTACCACCGGAACCGATTGAAGGGGAAGGACCTTGGACTCTACATTCCTAACCCTCACAAGATAATAAAGTCATCCCATAAAGATCAACTTTTGGGCTTTAATGCAAGAGATGAATCTACCCTTGACCACCACATCATGACTCTCCCACTCAAGGACGGGTTCATTTGGAAATTAGAATTTGAACCTATGGGTTCTACAATCAATAGAGACATAATATGCATGCAACCAATCTATCCCAAGAATAATGTCAAAATCTACCATGTCCAACTCAACAAAGTCACATGGCAACAATTTATGCAAAATGCAAATGGGGCAATTTTTATAGACTCTACTAGCAATAATAGATGCACCAACAGGAGTAAACACCTCATATGGCTCACACAATAATTCGGGTTCAACATGAAACTTTTTGGCAATAAAGAGGTAATAAAAGAAAGAGTGACACCAGGACCAATCAATGCATACACATCAAAATCAAAGACTTTTAACATACCAGTGACAATATTGGGAACCTCTTCAACCACTTGCCTCCCTTGGAGTGCGTAGAATCGATTGTGCCTTGGGGCACCACCTTGTTGACCACCCCTTTCCAAAGGAACCGCATTAGCACCCTAGCCTTGAGGATAAACATCCTTACCCTTGTTGCAATTACGAGGGCAATATATCATCTTATGCCCTATTTCCCCACAACCCTAACAAGCACCAGAATACCTCAAGCATGGGCTACCATGACCCTTACCACATTTTGGACACATAGCATTAGGACCCACACCACCATCATCTTGGGCCCTTGGGATATCATTAGCAAGACTTCCTCTAGTAGTATTAGAGAACCCTTGGCCTTGATGAAACTGGTCACCTTTATGACTTTGGAACTTTCCGTCAAATGGGCCCTCTTAGCCTTATTACCCCTTCTCTTCCTCAATTTCTCCCCTTCCATTTGTTCAGCATAAATCATTAAGCGGGACAAATTCATGTCACTAATCAACATAGGGGACCGACATTCCTCACTCACCAAATCGGATACATCCATCACGAACTTATTCATTCTAGACCTTGGGTCGGCAAACAAGTATGGAGAATATTTAGAGAGTTGATTGAACTTGAGGGTATACTCCCTCACACTCATAGACCCTTGTTTCAAATTCATAAACTCTACCATATTAGCCTCCCTAAGCTCAAGAAGGAAGAACTAATTAAGAAAAGCCGCATTAAACTCCTCGTATAGCACCACATTATTGATTCTCTTCTCCTCTTTCCATTGATTAAACCATATTTGTGCTACCCCTTGAGTTGGTAAGGTGCCAACTCTGCCTTCTCTTCTAATCTCACACCTATAATGGCCAATACCTTGTAAACCTTAGCAATGAATTCTCGAGGTCCTCATCTACCTTAGACTATTGAATCCCAGTGGGTTCATCCTCATGAAATCTCTCACCTGTGATCCCGGGGTAGGAGCACGAAGGGCTTGATCCCCTTGATTGAATTTATTAGCCACAACTTGAGATAGCAAAGTGAGAGCATCCCGGAGCTCACCATGAGCAAGTTATTTGTCGGGTGTGCTAGCTCTTCTTCCTCTTGTGTTAAGCATGATGTAGCAAAGCAAAGAACAATCATTAGGGAAAAAATCCTACCTTAACTCCTATAGCACGACATAAGTAAGAAGAAGGGAAACATTTCCTAAATCATCTCATAGCCTTCTACTCAAAATTGTGGTGCATGACACAACCGTGAATACGACTCTAATCGATGCAGTATGTTGGATGCTGAGAACCATTAACAACCTTGTGGTCTAATATTAAGTGTGTCACAATCCAAGCCTAAGGCCTAGACATGGCATGATAAACAGGGAACTCGTGGGGACCTCAAATAAGGCTCTTTATATATCATTACACATTCTTGGTTGTAGAAGCATTAAACAACATCAATAAGAGTAGAAATAAGGGAAAAAAGGGCTAAGGGAAAGCCTTTCATAACATAAGAATCATTAGATGTCACATCCCAACCTAGGGTCGTGACCAGTGTCCGATAGGGACACCTAGACACATGCTAACCTTAAATTCCTAAT
>JAOTQJ010124210.1:0-10465 GCA_025642045.1 Solanum sejunctum
ATAGGTGAGACCTTCAAGTAAACCAAATCACCAACCTTAAACTCAAGATCTCTTCTTCTCACATCGGTGAAGGACTTTTGTCTACTTTTGGCTATCTTCAACCTCTTCCTTATCAACCTCACCTTCCATAAGGCTACCATGATGAAATTTGGGTCTAACAAAGCCATCTCTCCCATGTCAAACCATACAACAGTGGATGTACAAAGCCTACCATATAAAGCGTCAAAGCTAGCCACGCCAATGCTTGAGTTGTAGCTATTGTTGTAAGCAAACTCAATAACTGGAAGCTATTCTCCCAACTATCTTTAAACTCCAAAACACAAGATTTAAGCATATCCTCAAAAGTTTGGATAGTCCTTTCGGCTTGACCATCCGTTTGAGGATAAAAAGCCATGTTAAGCTTGACGTGGTGCCAATACCTCTTTGGAAGGACCACCAAAAGTGAGAAGTGAATCGAGCACCATGATCCAAAATGATAGACAATGGCACCCCATGCAATCTAACTCATGGATACAAAACTTGGTATAATCTTCAGCACCATAAGTGGTTTTGACCGATAAAAGGTGAGCCGACTTTTTCATTCTATCTACATAACCCAAATAGAGTCAAAGTGTCTCCTAGTCTTAGGCAACCCAACCAAAAAATCAATGTTGATCTCTTCCTATTTTAGAATAGGAATTTCTATCTCTTGGTCTAGGCCACCCGGCCTTCGGTGTTTGACTTTCACTTGGTTACAATCGTGACAACCGAATACGAACTTGGCAATATCCCTTTTCATACCACCCTACCAACACACCTTTTTGAAGTCTCTATACATTTTTGTGGAACTAGAATGAGTAAAATCAGATGATTTATGGGCCTCCTTCAAAATTAACTCTCTAAATTCATCAGCATTAGGCACACATAACCTATCTTGCTACCTAAGTGCGCCATCTCCCCCCTTAAAGAAAACCTCCACTTTACCTTCCTTCAGTATGGCCTTCAACTTTAGTAAGGCGGGGTCAAGATTTTCTTTTGACTTGGCTTACTCAATCAAAGAGGATTTAGAACCATCAACAACCACTACACCACCATTTTTAACTTTATCCAACCTAATACCCAACCTAGCCAATTAGTGAATTATCTAGCCACCTCCTTATCACCAATACCAATGTCACGACCCACGCTTGGGGCCTAGATGTGACATGGCAAATGAGAAACCCGAAGGGACCCCAAACAAGTCTCTTAGCATATAGTCACACATCCTTGGTTGCAGAAGCATACAAAGGCATATAAAAATAAAAGTAATGGCAATGGTACTAAGGGAAAAACTTGCATCAACATCGAAATCAAAAGTCAAGAGTCAAGCTCATACATATTACACACCTTGTCCAATATACACCTCTAAAACTCACAAAAGAGCGGGGGCCAAGATAAAGTAACCGGGCTAACTCTCGTAGTCAAAGATAACACAAGATAATTATTCAATACTTAGATAATAGAGAAAAGACATAAACAAAAGTTTTAGAAATGGAGGACACACCAAAAAGCTTGGAATAACACCGCCTAGCCACATGGAGGAGGAGGAGGATCAACTCAGACATCGGTTCCTGCATGGTGATATCATGTACGCAAGAGTATGCATTAGTACGATGAATGTACTAAGTATGTGGGATGCAATGTAGCAAGAGATAGACATCATAATCTAAAATGTAAAATGATAGACAATAAGCATATTATAGCAAGATGGCACGTATAATCAATGCATAAGTAAGTCATGCTTAAGTATATCATATGTGAATAATAAGACTAAGCAAGCTATACAAGGTATAAACCCCTTGGTGGTTGATAGTGGTCGCACCTCGCCATCTACGATGATGAAGTATAAACCCCTCTCATAGTTGATAGTGGTCGCACCCTACCATCTATGATGATAAGGTATAAACCTCTCGCATGGTTGATGATGGTTACACCATAAACATCCATGGTGACAAAGTATAAACCCTTTGCATGGTTACCCAACGTTTTTCCCTGGATCTGGCATGGTCTATGCAACACTTTATATTGGATTCACCATAGGCTCTAATACAATATCTCATGTAGGAATAAACATATACATAAGCTCATTTCATCATCATAACATCATTCATATCATATCTCATGCGTTGGATGTTCAATTCCTCAAGAAACTATAACCAGACATTTTATCAAACACCTTGGGGGCGTGTAATGGGGTTAAAAGAGTATACAATTTAGAGATGAAATCATGCAGGAAAATCAGTGGTAAAGCCTATAATCAACACCTTGAAACAGCCTCAAGACATTCATATCAAAACCACTCATCAAATCCAACATTAAATCCAAGATTTGAAGCTTAAAACATGCTAAAACCACCATACTTTCATAAACTAAAAGCACTGTGCAGTAAATTTCTCAATATTCAAGACTCACATGTAATATAACTTTAAAGCATGCAATGTTAAGTAAAAGAGGATTTAGGCACCATGAGTGGAAGGACCTAATAGTTCAACATCATACACCTTAGCTTTTGTGAAGTTCTTGAAGAAGACTTTCGAGGATATTTGAAGTTTGGCGAATCCATAAAGAAATCATTGAGATTGGCGTTGAGTTTGGGACTTGAATTTAGGGTTAGAAATGATTCTAATTGTTTGGAGAAATATTGGGGAATGTTTTTAGGTGATATAAGGGTGAAATAAGACTAAGTATAGGTGAAAATACATTTGAAAAAACTTAGTTCCAACACTTAGAAAAATCTAGGCGAGCTAGGAAAAGACAGTGCAGAAATTACACCTCTCCGTGTAGCTGAGAGGTAGCGGATACTCTCCGGAAATTGCACTAAGCGAAATGTTGTAATTCGATTCCTTTGCTTTAAAATTGAGGTTGGAACCTCATCACCCTAATTTGGACCCCTGAACAAGAATATAAAGTCAGATTTTCAAAATTCCAAATGAATTTTTAGATATATGGAAAACAAGATTCTGGGCACTTTCGAGGCACATTTTCAAGCACCTTTGGGGTCGTTTCAATATCTCCCCCTTGGGAACATTCGTTACCAAATGTAGAAGATACATACAAGATAAGAATAATCATGAACAAATGAGCCCCAACATGAATGCAACATTACATTTTAAACATCACTTTCATAATCATCATAAATTGCCAACTTAAAACTGAATGCACATGAATGACATACGGGCTGAACTGTAAGATTTGAAGTCACATAGAGGACTTAGAATTAGTACCTTAGGATTGCAAGGAGTAGAAGAGATAAGGGTACTACTTTTGCATGTCCGCTTCGGCGTCCCATGTAGTACCTTCGACTTGTTGATTCTTCTAAAGGACCTTAATGGATGCTACCTCTTTGTTACTCAATATCTTTAATTGTCTATCTAAAATATGAACCAGAACCTCCTCATAAGTCATGTTATCCACAACCACAACCACACATCTAGAGATATAATAGCATTAGGATTACCAACACATTTACTCAACATAGAGACGTGAAACACCGGATGGACCAAACTCATATCACTAGGCAATCTCAACTCATAAACCACCTTACCGACCCTCTTTATCACCTCATAAAGACCAACATACCTAGGATTGAATTTCACTTTCTTACCAAAACTAAACATACCTTCCATTGGAGAAAACTTCAAATAAACCCAATCACCCACTTAGAATTCTAGATCTCTTCTTCTTACATTGACATAGTATTTTTGATGAGTTTGGGATGCCCTCAACCTTTCCTAATCATCTTTACTTTATCAACAGCATCCAAAACTAGATCCAGCTCTAATAAATCCACCTCTCCAACCTCAAACTATCCCATCGGTGATCTACAACATCTTGCATAAAGAGCCACAAATAGAGCCACACTGATGCTAGAGTGATAGCTATTATTGTACGCAAACTCAATCAATGTAAGATGGTTATCCCAACTTCCTTTAACCTCCAAGACACAAGACATAAGCATATCCTCAAGTGTTTGAATTGTCCTTTCGACTTGGCCATCCATTTGAGGGTGGAAAGCCATACTTAGGTGATCTTTGGTACCAAGACCCCTTTGAAAAGATCTCCATATTTATGAAGTAAATTTTGCATCACAATCTGATATAATAGATAAGAGAACCCCATGCAGCCTCATTAACTCATAGATGTACAACCTTGCATACTCTTCATCCCCATATATAGTCTTGACTAGTAGAAAGTGAGCCAATTTCATCATTCTATTAACCACCACCCAAATGGAATAAAAACCATTCCTAGTCTTGGGAAACCCAACCACAAAGTCCATATTAATCCCCTCCCACTTCCAAGTAGGAAGCTATATGTATTGAATAAGACCACCCGACCTTTGATGTTTAGCTTTGACTTGTTGACAACTATGTCAACTGGAAACAAATTTGGCAATATCTCTCTTCATGCTTCCCCACCAATACACCTCCCTCAAGTCTCTATACATTTTGGTCGAGCTGGGGTGGATAGATTAAGAGGAATTATGGGCTTCATCAAGAATTCTCTCCCTCAAACCATCAACATATGGCACACATAACCTACCTTTGTGTCTAAGGACCCCATCTCCCCCTTGGGAGAAAAACTCTATCTTGCCCTCTTTCACCAAGGCCTTCAACTCAAGCAAGGAGGAATCTAGATCTTGTTTAGATATTATCTCATCAATCAAGGAAGATCTAGAACCATCAACAACAACACCATCATCACCCACATCTTCCAACCTCACCCCAATCCAGCCAATCTATGTACCTCCTTAGCCATCTCCCTTTCACCACTATCCATATGAGGTAGGCTACCCATAGACACCCGACTCAAAGCATCTGTCATAACATTTTGCCATACTCGGATGGTAATGCACACTCATGTCATAGTCCTTAAGGAGTTCTAGCCATCTCCTCTATCTCAAGTTAAGATCTTTTTGAGTGAAGACATATTGAAGGTTCTTATGATCGGTGAAGACATCAACATGCACCCCATACAAATAATGTCACCAAATCATTAATGCAAACACAACGACGGCTAATTCAACATCATGGGTAGGGTAGTCCTTTTCATGCACTTTAAGTTGTCTAGAAGTAGAGGCTATGAATATACCATTTTGCATTAGTACATAACCCAAACCAACTCTATATACATCATAATACACAACAAAACCCTCAAGCCCAGCAGGTAGAGACAATATAGGAGTGGACATAAGTTTATCTTTCAATGTTTGGAAGCTTTTTTAAAATTCATTGGTCCACACAAACTTCATATTCTTTTGAGTGAATTTTGCCATAGAAGAAGCAATGGAGGATAACCTGTTCACAAACCTTCCATAGTAATCCGTAAGACCCAAGAAACTCCTAATATCCAACGGGATCAATAGTCTAGGCAAATTTCTAATCACATCGATTTTCTTAGGATCCACTTTTATGCCATCCCCCGACACCACATGACCCAAGAATGCAACCTCCTTCAACCAAAATTCACACTTATAATATTTAGCATAGAATCTCTCCTCCCTTAAACCTTGCAACACAACCCTCAAATGACTCATATGCTCTTCTCTACTATGTGAAAAGATCAAAACATCATCAATGAAGACCACAATAATAGAATCAATGTAGGGCTTGAAGATCCTATTCATTAAGTCCATGAAGATGGTCGGCGCATTAGTCAATCCAAATGATATCACCACAAACACATAATGCCCATATCTAGTCTGGAAGGACATCTTAGGAATATTACACTCCCTCACCCTCACTTGATGGTACTCATACCGAAGATAAATCTTTGAGAAAAAGCTAGCCCCTTGCAATTGCTCAAACAAGTCATTAATCCTTCATAAGGATATTTATTATTTATAGTGACCCTATTAAGTTTCTGGTAATCAATACATATTCTAAGCGACCAATCTTTATTCTTTACAAACAACACTGGTGCACTGCAAGAAAGATTAGCTAAGTCTAATAAATCCCTTCTCCAACAAATCCTTTAATTGCTCTTTTAACTCCTTCAACTCTACTGGGGCCATATGGTAAGGGGAAATGGAGATAGGTTGGGTGCGGTGAAGGAGAGCTATACCGAATTCTATCTCACTTTTGGGAGGGATATTGGCAAGGTCATTTTGTAAGACATCAAGAAACTCATTCACAACTAGAACCAACACAATACAAGGTACTTTGGGCTCCACATCTTTGACCCTCATAAGATGATACATACACCCCTTGGAAATAACCTATATGCTTTAATGCATGAGATGAACCTACCCTTTACTACCACATCATGACTTTCCTACTCAAGGAAGGGTTCATTTGGAAATTGAAACTTGAGCCGATGAGTTCGACAATTAAACAGAAGCATAGCATGCTTGCAACCAATCCATCCAAAGAATAACATCAAAATCAACCATAGCTAATTGAATAAGATCACAAGGTAGGATTTTATGCAATATACAAACCGAAAAATTCCTATACACCCTCCTAGTAACAATGGATGCACCAATAGGAGTAGACACTTCATATGACTCATGCAACAACTTTAACTCCATATGGAACCTTTTAGCAACAAAGGGGGTAATAAAGGAAAGGGTGGCACCTGGATCAATCAAAGTATATACATCAAGATAAAAAATTTCAACGTACTAGTAAAAACATCGAGGACCTCACCAACCCCTTGCCTCTTATATAGAGAATAAAAGTGATTGTGCCTTGGGGTACGACCTTGAGGACCACCTCTACCCAATGGAACCGCTTTTGCACCCCGAACCTTGCCATGGTTTCTTGGATAATTTACTTTCTTGTGGCCAAGCTTCTTACATTCAAAGCATGCATTGGAACTCTTCAAGCATGGGCCTTTATGACTCCTTCCACATCTAGGACACACATCATTAGGATCTATCCCGATATTACCTTTAATCCTATGGATGTCAATGGTAAACCCCCTATTAGTAGCATGAGGAGGCCTTTGGCCTTGAGGAAATCTAACACCCTTGGAAAACTTGCCTTCAAATCAGGCTCTCTTGATCTCATGGCCCCTCCTCTTTCTCAACTTCTCCTCTTTCATTTTCTCAACATATGTCATCGATCGAGATAAATTCGTGTCACTAAGAAGAAGGCGGACTGACATTCCTCACTTACCAAATCGAAGATGCTGATAATGAACTTATTCATTGTTAACCTAGAGTCAGCCACCAAGGGAGGCGAATACTTTGAAAGTTGATTAAATTTGAGGGCATATTCTCTCACACTCATACCACCTTGTTTCAAGTTGATAAACTCAATCAACTTTGCTTCCCTAAGCTCAAGAGGGAAGAACCGATTAAGGAAGACCAATTTGAATTCCTCTAAAAGCACCACATAGCCATTACCTTCCTCACCATTCTATTGATCAAACCAAATTTAGGCAACCCCCTTGAGTTGGTATGGGGCCAACTTCACCTTATCATTTGGCCCCACACCCATAATAGGCAAGATTTTGTAGATTTCATCAATAAACACTTATGGATCTTCATCCACCTTTGTCCCATGGAAAATCGGATGATTCATCCTCTTGAAATCCCCTACCCTAACTCCTGGGGTAGTAGCATTAGGGGCTTGGGCCCCTTGTTGGACTTGATTGGCCACCACTTGGGCAAGCATAGTAAGGACATCCTGATGCTCACCATTAGTAGGTTGCTCCTCAGGAGTTTAGGTCTGTCTTCCTATTCTATTCAATAAGATCTAGCATAGCAAAGAACAACCATTTAGGGAAATACTTATGATAACCCTATAGCATGACTTAGGACAAGAGCTGTAGCAAAAGTTGGGTAGCCTTAGGCTCATAGCAATAATCTTTCCTAGTATGACGAGGGTGGTAATGAGGAGATGGGAAGTAGCATGCCATAAATTACCCCTTATAGGGAGGAGCATAGTTCACAAGAGGCCTCTAAGGATAGAGGAGATACTGAGTGCTCTGCCGCACCATCTTTTTCTTCAGCACTAGATACTAGTACTCACTGGTGGTGTGTCTAGGGGATGAAAGCCATATTCTTTTAGGGAATGCAACCTAAAGAGTTGGGAGAACCTACCCGTTCGATATATGAGAAGCCTAGGGTTATTGGTGAAAGATTAAGCTATGTCCCAGCCTGAAGGACATGATGATATGATATGCGCTTGAGTGGATGATAGAGGCGCTTGGACGATATGCTCCAATTCTAATACATCAGTTTATATATCATATGTAGCCATGATTTAGCGAGATCTTTCTTAGGGAAAGAGGCCTATCTCATAGCCCAGATTAATAAAGGTTCGAGTGAGAGGGTGGCGAGTTATTATTTCAAAGGTGTTGATCCATCATGTACTTTTTGGTCTCGAGTTCCATGCCATGAGATCAACAATTGAGTTTGACTATAGGATGAGGCAGGCTAAAAATTCATTGATCATGAAGGATTTGGTATATTGAATGTCATTTTTAAGATGGGTGGCTAGTCAAATTGAGGAGAAGTGTCTAAAGACTACTTAGGTCACCACCTACATGGAGCCTATAGTGAAGGCTTCACTGAGTTTCCCCGCCAAATCTTTGTAGGCACTTGTTAGATCCCACATTCGGCCTTTTCTGGCTGATAAGACTTTTACACCAAAGTGGGTAGTACTGCTTGCCAATATCTTGGGTAGGTATGACATTGATTGGGCCCGACTCATAGCAGAGCAAGTTTATGAGTCAGTACTCAAGAGGGCCACCTCTATCCCATTCCTATTTTTGGTCTACAAAGTCTATTTAGAGTCTCGGTTGGAGATACTTCATTAGATGGACCAATTAGTTGAGGCCTAGCATACCTTGGAGGCTAGCCTAATAAAGGATAATGAGAACTCAGTGGCTACCCGGTGAGCACAATCCCCACCACCACCACAGATGTTCGCGCTGAAGCAACCACTTGTTGGGAGACTATCACCACTACTACTATTACTAATATTACTATCAAAAGACACTAGCAGCCCGAGGGAGTTGATGTTGAGAGGGGTAATACAATAATTGCTCCCCTACTATAGGTCCCAACTTCACAAACTTCTACATAGAGCATGGTGTATGTGTTCGCTATCTTTGTTAAGGCCTAGGCACAATAATTATCACATGCTAAGGCCTAATTATCTTAGTTTATTTAGTAGCTTAGGCTATGGGTTCAGCAGACTATTATAGACTCAAAGGAGCGGTGTCGGGTGTTCACCATCTCGACTATTCAAGAGCGTATTTTTGGAGTGGATGCTTGTATCGATGTCTTTGAGGACTGGCTTCATCAGAGGTTAGCCAAGACCCAGTCTTCAGATTTCTCAGCCATCCCAAAAGAGATTGAGAAGCTTTGGGATGACATAAGAGCTTTACTTGTGGTACCTGTGGCACTACTAGAGACTATACCTATAGAGCAGCTATTTGATTTATTTGCCTCCACAAAGCATACACAAACTTGCCTAGAAAAGCACCCTTTCCATATGAGGCCCCTATTAAAAGGTATGTACGTGCAAAGCACTCTAAGGATGATGATGAGAATGAAGAGGACAATCTCGGGCTATACTTCAGTATATTGAGACACTAGGTGGAGATGAGGGTAGCTTGTGAGCATGATAGGGAAAGGAGTATTGGCCCCTCTAGACAGAGAAGAGCAGCTGAGGATACTACCCCGTTGGAGGGAGTTGGCCTGACTCAGCCACTGACTGGCGCTTAGGCACCAAGGTATGTTTTTTGACCCCTACTTATTCCATTTGTGATTGATTTGGTGCATTGAGGATAATGCATAATTTTATCAATGGGAGTGTGGGTAGTTATGGGCATTGGTGAATTCTGAGTAGCTTAGGGTTCATAACTACCATAAAATTTGATCGCGAGGTTTTCTTACATGTGTTTTTTCATAGTGGATATTTAATTTATACTAAACTGACACATTTAGGATGTTCAGATAATAATTGTAGCATATAGAACTAACACTTATGGCATATAGTATATTCTGATGTTTTGTTCTGAAAATTGGTACTAACAAAATTTTTTGATTTAGTAGTTAAATGGCAACTATGCATGTTTCGCTATTTGGAAATAGTTATTTTGATAAGTGAAGGTAATTGAGACATGAAGCATAATCTATTAGTTATTAAATGACACCAAAAAATACTCGAAAATGGGCCTTGGAAATGCCCATAATTGTAATTTCAATATATATCAAAATCCATGCATAATATCAAAAATTAGACTTTATATTCATGATCAGAGGGCAACATTGAGTGAAAAATAGGTACAATCCTGATTTTAGAGCAATCATAGAAAAATATTGATTTCTAAAAGTTTATGGAAACAGTGAGGGTCCGCGCCCCTAGTGCGACACGGCCAAGGTGCGTACTAGTGTATTTTTGTTGCCAGTTTTTTAAATTTTGCCTAAGGCCTTGGATTCTTGGACCTAAGCCTCGCTATGTGAAAAAACACCTATACTTAGTCATTTTTA
>JAOTQJ010124221.1:0-10463 GCA_025642045.1 Solanum sejunctum
ACCTAACTTTGACTAGAATAAATTGAGAAAACTTAGTTAGGTTATCTATAATCACCCCAAATAGAGTCATAGCCACTCATAGTAGTGGGTATACCTACCACAAATCCATAACAATCTGCTCCCATTTCCAATATAGAAATGGACATCCTCTCAAACTTACCTTAAGATCTTTAGTGCTCACTTGGCAAGTTGGCATGTCAAACATTTCGACACAAACTCTATGATTTCCTTCATACTATATCACTAATAGTGTTGACTCAAGTCATGTACATCTTTGTCCTTCCTAGATGAATGTAATATCGAGCATAATAACCCTCCTTAAGTATCACTCTCTGATTAAGTCTCCTCCCTTAGGTACATAAATCTAGTCCCCAATCCTTAAAACTCCATCAGCATCAAACATGACCTCCTTGACCTTACCTCTAGTCACTTTATCTTGAATAAGACACAACTTCTCATCCTCAAGCTATTGCTCATGAATTTGATTCATCAAAGAAGATCGGGCCTCTAAGAAAGCGAGCACACCACCCTCATCAGAAAGATGTTATCTTACCAACCGATTAACCAATCTTTGAACATTTATATCCCAGGGTCGCTGTACACTCAGATGGTTGCAAGGCTGCATATGCTAGGAACATTCTTACTCAAAGCATCGACCACCACATCCGCCTTTCCTGAGTAGTATAAGATGGTCAGATAATGCTTTAGACGCTCAATACACCTCATCTACCTCAAAATCAAATCTTCTCGGCTGAAGATATAATGTAAGTTGCGATGATTAGTAAATATGTCAAACTGAGATCCATACAACAGTGCCGACATAACTTTAAAACAAAAAATAATTGTTTCCAACTCAAGGTCATGGGTAGGATAGTTCTTCTCATGAGTCCTCAATTGTCTTGAGGCATAGCAATCAACTTTTCTTTTTCTATCAATATGCCTCCTAATTTAACACCCAATGGATCACAATACATGGTGAAATCAAAACCCTTCTCAGGTAAGGTTAGGACAAATGCAGTAGTCAAAACATTCTTGAGCTTTTAGAAGCTCTCTTCACACTCAATCGACCAATTAAATGCCTTATTATTCTAACTGATTCTAGTTAATGAGCCGCTATAGTAAAGAAACTTGGAACAAAATGGCTATAATACCCAGCCAAAGTTACAAAACCATAAATATCTGTGGCAGAGGTAGGTCTAGTCCACCCTTTACCACCTCAACTATAGCTGGATTAACCTTGATGCCCTCATTAGACACCACATGTCCCAAAAATGAAACTAAACTGAGCCAAAATTCACCCTTACAGACTTAACATAACACCTGTCCTCCCCGAGTTTGTAAAGCATGAGACTCAAATAACTAACATGGTCAGCCTTAGTGTAGGAGTAGACATCATTAATAAATGCAATCACAAAAGAGTCCAAATAAGACCAAAATACCCCAATCATTAGCTCCATGAATGCTTCAGGTACATTGGTCAACCGAAATGGCATAACTAGAAACTCATAGTGACCATTCATTATCCAAAAAAGTATGCTTAGGAATATATAATAGTCTAACCCTCAACTACGATACCCAGATCTCAAATCTATCTTAAAGATCACTATTCCACCCTAGAGTTGGTCAAATAAATCATCAATCCTGGGAAGAGGATATTTATTCTTGATAATCATCTTATTCAACTATCTGTAGTTGATGCATATCATCATAGACCTATTTTTTATTTTCACAAACAGAATTGGATCACCCCAAGAAGATACACTAGGCCTGTCCCTAACTCAATAAATCCTAAAGTTAATCCTTTTACTCCTTCAACTCTACAGGAGCTATGCAGTATGGAGGAATAAAAATGGGCTTAGTGTTCGGCTCAATGTCAATAGAAAAATCAATGTCTTTGTTAGGAGTGACTCTGGGAAGATTAGTAGAAAACACATCCTTAAACTTATAAACCACAATAATAGACTCTATAAGAGGTAAATCAACACTAGTATCACATATAAAGGCTAAATATGATAAGCAACCTTTATCAATCAACTTCTAAGCCTTGATATATGAGATAACCTGATTGGGATAGGAACCACACAAACCTTTCTACTCAATCCTCATCCCACTTGTATGGCTAAAGTAACTACCATACCTAGAATAACATTAAAATCTACCATATCTAGAATAATCATGTCCATCCATGTACCATAACCTACCAAGGACCAAAGACAAGATTGGCACACTCGATCCACTACTAAGGTATCTCTTATTGTAGTAGAAATATGCATAAACACAAACATATGTTCACATAACAAATTAAAGCTATCAGAGAAGTATATATGCACATACGAATAAGTAGATCCAGGATCAAACCATACTGATATAGGCTAATGATAAATTATGAAAAAACCTATAATAATTACATATAAAGACAAGGCTTCAGGTCTCCTGGAAAGGTATAATAATGAGCTCCCCGACTTTCACCTGTCTGAGTCAAAACACTACTCGTCCCTCTACCTTTCATACTACTTCCCTTGTAAAACTGATCTTTACCATGATCCTTGGCCTGCATGGATGGACCTCTAGCTAAAGGTATTGAATCCTTAACTGGAGCTACTAAACAAGTACGGTGTGACCCTGATTGAGCTTGAAATAGACAGTAACAAATCATATGACCAGGGTCTCCATGCCCAAAATATGATCTCAGAGTGGATTATGTTTGTGAAGATCTAGAAGCAATACTATAACTGACCCAGCTTGTAGACGTCTAAATTTTAGCCGAACTAGGACCATCCTCTAAAGTTGGCAAGGATAAATGAATTGCTCAATGCTAAAATAAATCTCCCCTACTGTGAGAACCCCAACATCCAGATGAGGCACCAGAACTTACCTCTCTTAGGGCCCCCAAACTCTCCCTCTCTAAGAAATCTGTCTCCTTAGTAGAACTTACCACAAATTGGAAGGAAACTCCTCTCTAGCTACCCAAAACACTGCCTTTATGATAGATTATGTCATCCCTCTCACGAGTTTATGAACCTTCTCTATATTATCTAGAATAATGGTTGTAGTATGTGATGTGCTGTCAAAATACAACATATTTGATGCCTAAAACAAGGGATTTTGCAATTTGTTAATGCAACTTTCTATAGTTTTTATGTGCTTTGTTATGTTCTTGTAGAAAATATAGGTTGGCATAATTTTTGGAGAAAATTGTAGATTTTGCTAAAATATAGGCCGTATGAGCCATCCTATGAGTCGTAGCCCAAGGTATGAGTCATAGGGTGCCTTTGTAGTAAGAAACAGTGAGCAAAATTAAGAATTTACAAAATGAAAGTCAGCCATACGAGGCCACCCTACGAGTCATAGGTCTCATCATGACTTATATATGTAGGGATCAAAGCAAGGAACAGTAAGCCAAAAGTTTAGACCAAAAACTGAAGGCCTAGACTATACATAAGAGCATACGAGCCGTAGCCTAAGACTCGTAACAGTAGGTCATATCAGTCAAGTCCATAACACCAAGTGCTGACTACAAAACCCCGATTATGACTCGTAGGTCACCCTACGAGTCGTATCTATGAGACATAATAGCTAGTAGTTGTATTTTCTATTTAATTTTTAGGGTATTTTTATAAATAGTATAAATAGTTAATGTTAAGGTTTTAGCAGGAGACTTTTGAACATTTTTCAGATTCCATCAATTTGAATATTCTCTCTTGAACATTTCTAGGGCTTAGTATAGATTTTATTTTTTAATTTGAAGACCTACTTTTGGGGATTGAAAAATAACATTGTACTCATTTTTTGTTAATCCATGCTTGTGGTTTTCAACTTAAATGTGTCCTTGTTCTTCATCATTTTGGGTAATCTCTCGACTATGTCTTTCATATTCATCGTTGTTGATTTTTCCTTATCCATGAGTAGCTAAGTACCCACAACTTGGAGTTGTGGGAACCATGAGTAGTTGACTTGAAATAACCTAGTGTTTGTGAATTTCTTTGATGGGTTTTTTGCATGTATTGTTTATTTCCCTTCACTTTAAATGTTGTTTACTAATGGCCAACACCAAATCTCACCTACTATCATAATCACGACCAAGGTAGTGATGGATAGAAAAAGGGAAGTAAATGATATAATTCGATTGATGTGTTCTTTTCTAGTCAACCAAACCTAACTAAAGGGAGGTTGACAAGGACAATGGGTAACAGTTAGTTGGCATGTGATGGTTGTAGGCCAAGCGCCATGGTGAAATTCAACCTTCACCTTCACAAGAGGGCTGAAAGAACATAAGTTACCTTTTTGCATGTGAATTCCTAATTAGAGTCATGTTGTCTAGGGTAATGGAGTCAACGAAGCATGCAAAACTGATGTGCTGTCAAAATACAATTGATGCCTAAAAAAGGGATTTTACGAGTTCTTAATGCGACTTTTTATAGTTTTTATGTATTTTTGTATTTTTCTTATAGAAAAGTTAGGTTGACATGATTTTGGAGAAAAATTATAGATTTTGCTGAAGCATAGGACATACGAGTTCTCCTACAAGTTATAGTCAAAGCCACGTGTCGTAGGGTGCTATCGTAGCAAGAAATAAAGACCAAAAATTAGAAATTTGCTAACTGAAGGTTAGCGCTACAAGGCCATCCTATGAGTCATAAGTTTCACTATGACTCGTAAAGGTGGACTCATAGCAGGAATTAGAGAGCCAAAACTTTTGACAAAAAACTAAAGGCTTAGACTATGAGAGGAGCATATGAATCATAGTCAAAGAAATGACCCGTGCTAGTGGGTCATACTAGTCAAGTCCAAGGTGCTAAGAACCTGATACGAGACCCTGATTATGACTCATAGGTCATCCTACAAGCGATACCTATGAGGCTTACCAGCTGCTAACTATCTTTTCTGTGTTATTTTCAAGGTTAATTTGTAAACACTATAAATACTTTAAGTTAGGATTTTATTTGGGGGATTCCAGATTGTAGACATTGATCTTGCCTTTTAATATCCTCTTAAGAATATTTTTGTATTTTAGTTTAGTTTATAATTTTCTCTTGGAAAATCCATATTGGGGATTGCAAATCTTGACTTGTACATTTTGTCAATCTATCAAGCTATTGGGTTTGCAACTTGTGGTGTCTACACTCTTCATTATTTTTGGTAAAACTCTCAACTATGTCTTGTATTTGCATTTTTATTGGTTTTGCCTTAGCCATGAGTAGCTAAGAACCCAAAACTTGGGGTTGTGTGAACCATGGGTAGTTTACTTGAGATGACCTAGATTTATTGCATTTCTATGATTGGGGGTTTTCATGTATTATTTATTTCCCTTTATTTTGATTACTGTTTGGTGGTGGCCAACACCTAACCTTGCCTACTATCATGATCCTGACCAAGGTAGTGATGAATAGGAAAAAAGAAGTAGACGACAAAATTCGATCGTTGTCTTCTTGTCTAATCAACCAAACTTGACCAAGAAAAGGTTGACTGAGACAATGGGTAGCAGTTAGTTGGCACACCATGGTTGCTGACCATGCACCATGGTAAAATTCGATCTTTACCTTCACAAGAGGGCCAGATGAACCTAACTTACCTTTTTGCAGTCGTCTAGGGTAATTGAGTCAACGAACCACAGGGAACACAATTCCAAGGTTGCCCCAAAATTAAGTGTTTCCTTGCATCTTAGTTTAGTATTTATTTTACTTTTGTTTTCAATCATAAGCCCCCTCCTATTTATAGATTTTAGTTATATATACTCAAAATAATTGTAGTAAAGTCTTGTAGTCAAGCCCCATATTCCCTGTGGATTTGACCCTAACCTTTGGTTAGGTTAATTGCTGACAACGACTGCTTTCTTATTGGAGCATGAACATCATCAAAAATTATGGCGCCATTGCCGGTAATACAACTAGGTTGTTAATTTGACTTCACTATTAGTTAGTTTAAGTATTGATACATAATTCTCTTGTATTTTACTTTTAGTTTTATTTTTATGAGTAACTTCAAACCACAGATGGAGTTACACAATGAATGAACAAAAGCTCTATGTCACCAGTGACTTGTTTGAATCATTGCAATGATGCGTCCTATTTTATGGGCTGGAGTCTGAAGATCCTCAAGTTCATTTATAGAACCTTATGCAAACATTGCGGGGAGTACTTGGAACACATGAAGTGTGGGAAGCCATGACTATTCAGGTTTTTCCCATGACACTTAGGTGTGAAGCTGCAGAATGGTGGTCTATCCTTCCTTCCAAGGTTTGCTCTAATTGGGAAGAAGGGAAAAAGGTTTTCCTCATAAGCTTGTATAAGGAACCCAACAAGCAATTACAAGACTCAATTGTGAACTTTCAATGAATATCCTGAGAGTCACTAGTTGCAACATGGGATAGGTACACAGGGTGCTTGAGGAAGAGACCAAAATATAGTGTGCCAAACGAGGAACTCATGGCAAATTTCTACTGAGCACTTGGCTCCAAACAAGAGTTTCATGCTGATGTTTTATTTGGAGGAGATTGTTTGGCATTTTTGAGGTAGCCATTTAATAAAGTCATGGAATATATAGATAAATTGTCTTCATTTAGCCAAGTGTACCTACCATATCAAGATCAACTATTTGTTCTTGCTAGTCCTTCAAAGGAAAGCTCTAGTAGTACAAAAAGAGATGGTACGTCCAGTGGTATCAAACCACCACATCAACAAGTTATCACAGAAAAAATCTCAAAGGATAAGATTTTTCTCGAAGATCTGATGAAGAAAATGGGTGAGAAAGAAGATATGATTGAAGATATTAAGTTTGATTTCATTAAGATTAATTACAAGGTGGATCAACAGGCGATGGTAGTTCAAAATCTAGATGGCCAAGTTGAACAAATTTCTAAGCAGTTAGAGCATGTTCAGAAGGATAAATGGAGATACCATAGATATGGTGACAAGAGCTCACCAAGTCTTGAGGAATTCTAAGTATTCAATATAATCAAGTCTATCCACGAGATTAAATAAGGCACTTCTTGGGAGCCAACCTAAGCATCTTTTGTGTTTAAACTATTTTGAGACATTTTTGTTTGTTTAACTTGTTGGATGGTAATTTAATATTTTGTTATGATTTCTAAGACTTTGAACCAATTGTATTATGTTGCATTTTGGTGTATCTTGAGTAGTTGGTTGTAGGAATTGATCAGGAATCGAAGAGTAAGAGAATTATGCTTGGATCAGCCTCTATGAGAAGGCCTATGAATCGTAGTGATCACTATGATTCATAGTCATGCCTAATAAAGGGAAACAATGAGTATCAAAAATTGGCATGCACTATGAGCCAACCATATGATTCGTTATGTTCCCTACGAGTCGTAAGTGGGGTTTATAGTACCCAGGTTTGAAATCAAACTTTTCATATGTGTTACATCTGCTATGAGATTGGAAGTTATGAGTTATATAACTTAGGTATGCTATGATATTGGGACTTA
The DNA here is from genome assembly GCA_025642045.1 of Solanum sejunctum. Classification (NCBI taxonomy): domain Eukaryota; kingdom Viridiplantae; phylum Streptophyta; class Magnoliopsida; order Solanales; family Solanaceae; genus Solanum; species Solanum sejunctum. Next base: position 7,445 of record JAOTQJ010124221.1, read on the forward strand.
CGAGTTATATGACGTCTTACGACTCGTAGTCAGGGTCTCATAGACCCGACTTGCAAAATTTTAAAAAGTGACCCATTTTGGAACAATTAAAAGACTAACATTTTTTGGCTCTCCATGTCCCTTTATGAAATGGTTCCTATCACTTTATAACCCCCCAACATTACTTTTCATTATCCATTCATTCCCTAAATCATCCTTCTACTAACATCTCCTAGCAAGTGCATTTTTACGAAGGTTTCAGGCTTCTCTTCTTCTTCTCATCTCACATTCATCCATTTATCTGGTAAGTTTTCATGATTATGTTTTTGGTGTACCTCTAAAATGATCTTGTTTTATGGGTGTTTAAGTGAATATTTTATGATCACACAAGAAAATCCAAGTGAAAATGATTATGGTAGTAGGGAGAATATGATTTAAATTAGACTATGCCCTTGTAATGAGTCAATTCTGTAACTATATCCTTGCTTAGTGACTATTAAGTCTGATATTAAGGTTATGTTCATCTATTATATGTTCTATGGGTGAGTATTTTGTGAAGACCATGTGGGGTTGAACTTGTAGGTAGAGGGGTGTTATAATTCTGTCATGGCAAAAAATTCTTGCATGAACTTGATGTATCCCCCTTATGTGCTTTTGTCTGTCCAATATTAGAAGTGTTTTGAACAAGAAGAGAGGGTTCATGTGTTGTTTTGAGATGATCGGTAATGAGGAGTGATTAGGCTTATTACAGTGTCTAGTATGCATTTTTGATCTTTGGTGCTTCTTGGTTAATTGTTGGTCATTGTGGAAAGGTTAAAAGCACCCAAAGTGCTCTTTTTTTCTGCTATGAGGACCCACTATGAGTCATAGGTCATCCTACGACTCGTAGTGGCCCTTAGTAGTAGGTAACAATCATCTAAGGTGGCTTACCATTTTCCATATGAGACTCACCTATGACTTGTAACACTTGTTACGAGTCATAATGGTGGTTTCATGGCCCAGATCTTAATTCTCAAAATGTCTCTGGAATGAGATATGAGCCTAGCCAACGACTCGTAGGACACCCTATAAGTCATACATGCATCTCATAGTTGATTCGAGAATGCATTTCTCTCATATACCTTGGTATTATGAGGCTACTATATGGCTCACAGGTCACCCTACCAGTCGTACCTTCATCTCATATCTGCAACCTTGCCCCTGCTTCAAATGTTTTACTTAAGAAATTTTATTGTTTATGATTTGATTACTTTATATGTTATCTTATTGGTACAAGACATCATGGTATTCATGCTTTAGTGTGATGATTTTTCAGAGACAATACCTCCAAGAGGATGAAGGGGTGATGCCTCGACTTCAGGACACCGACTGAGGGATGAAACATCAGATGAGGATTAATCTATTAAGGAGATAAATGTGCACCCTGACCGTGAAGCTAAAATGCCCTTGACCAGATCACAAGCAATAAGAGAGCCCATCCTAGTCTGAAGAGGAGGGTGATAAAGAAGGGTTAAATGATGCTACTTCACTTTCTTAGTTCAGTTCCCTTAAGGTATATCGAGCTCAGCCTGAAGAGACTGTTCCCCTAAAACTAGTCGATTCTATTTATAACGTCACCTCTACAGATCCCCAAAACACAATGTGGTGTGTCCTAGGGATGAGAGAGATTTATGAAAAAGGTCTAGAGACAAAAAGTCACAGGAGGCTAGTGCGGAGATTTCATGAGCAGGCAAGGTTAAAAGACTCAGGACTAAGTAGTGTATGAGGGTTAGAAGTTGAAATTGAGCTCCATGGGCTAGGATGGCTATCACAAGTGTTGGGAAAGTATGACCCCTACCTAGTCCAGGAAATCTATGCCTCCTGCTATGCTATTATACACAGTAATCTTCCTAGGCTCAAGAAGCCCATTGAGCAGCCACAGTTGAGTGATGTCCTGATAAGAGTTAAGGTTGTTGATATCTCAGAGGAAACCATTATAAGGGTGCAGTTTGGGCCAAATTATAGAGTGCCACACTTCTTTGCAGAGTATGATCATAGGATTGCAGAGATGAGAAAAGCAATGAATTAGAAGGATACCGGGTAGAGAATAGAACTCCTTAGGTGGATAGCGATTCAAATTTGCAAGGAAGGTGTTGAGACAATATGGGATATAAACCACATTGAGCATATTTTGAAGGCTCATCTCCCATTCTGGGCAAAATTTTGGTGGTCCATTATTCATTGGCGCATTAGACTTATATTCATGGATAATGTGATCATATTGCCAAGAGCTGTGTTGTTTGCTAGCAATTTGGCAGGGTAGAAAATTGACTAGGCTCGCAATATGGCAAGATAGATATATGAGTTAACAGTTCGCACTTAGCAGGGTTGCCGTTCCCCATTCTAATCCATAGGTTGTGCAAGGAAGCTGGGGTACTGGTTTCTCTTTATTTGGGCCCTCATGTATAGGCAGTGTGTATGATGGACACCAGCCTAATCAAGGCTGACGAGAACCCTATAGCCCTATAGAGATCTATCCCACTTCCTATCCCAAAGCTATTCCCGGTAGAGCCGCAGACTCAGTGTTTGACTCCTGCTGCCACCAATACTATTCCAACTACTGCAGAGGCTTCACCAGCTGTTGTTATTGAGTTTGAACCATCCTCTAGCACCCGAGCACCATCTTTATCCACTTTACAAGTTGATTCTATTATGTCTGTTATTTCTTTTCAAGCATTAGTATGCAAGATGACTATATGCTCTATCTACACGAGTCAAACGATGGGTCAGCTATACTGTATAGGACATAGAAAAGAGGATAAAGGAGTTCAACCACACTTTAGTAGATAAGAGATTAGAGTTGTGGATTCCCGAGTTAATGCCTTTGAGGCAATAGTCTATCGGAGGCTTGAGGGTGCTCAGTATACTGACACGAGCGTCGTGATAGATGAGTTTGCCAAGTTTAAGGATGTTAGCAGCCCCTGTTGCAGTACCAAAAGTGGCACCAACTAATGATGAGGTGTTTGATTATTAGCTGACCGCCTGCACGACCTTGGGAAGA
>JAOTQJ010124231.1:0-10463 GCA_025642045.1 Solanum sejunctum
AATTATATATATATATATATATATATATATATATCTATATATATATATATATATATGTTTAAAACATGTAAGGCACCTATGGTAGTACAAATGAATTCTTGGGCTCTTAGGTTATTATGTTCTTGGGAATTGTTGATGAGTTATTGGGTTCTTATTTTAAGGTTTATGCTATTATCAATTGTGAAGCCTACTAGAAAGGGTTATAAACTATGTGAAATGCTTTACCTTCTAGTGCAAGTCCAATTCCTACATGTCGGGATTATGAACTATGTTGTACACCTTACCCTCTTATATGAATCAATGTTACTCAGTTACTCATATCCACACATAGGGGTTATGACCTATGTTGTAATCCTTACTTTCATGTGTAGTTTTAGGTTATGCAAGGTACAAAGATGTAGCGGTTATCACATGCGCTATCTTTACACTCATATGCTATTCACATACTCATTTCTATATGTAATGGTTATAAACTATGTTGTACTTCTTACCCTCATGTATGATTTGAGGTTATGCAATGTACCTACATTAAAAGGGTTATGAACTATGTGTAATGCCTCACCTTCATATGCAAACATGTAAGGGTTATGACATATGCTACCTTTACCCTCATGTGCTATACACTTACTCATTTCTATAAGTAGGGGTTATAAACTATATTGTACTCTTTACCCTCATGTATGATTTAAGGTTATGCAATGTACTCATATGATGGGGTTATGAACTATCTGGTATGTGTCACACTCATATGCACATATGTATGGATTACGGCCTATGCTACCTTTACCCTCATGTGCTATTCGCTTACTCATTTCTATATGTAAGGGTTATGAACTACATTGTACTCCTTGCCCTCATGTATGATTTGAGGTTATGCAATGTACTCATATGATAGGGTTATGTACTATGTGGAATGCCTTACCTTTATATGCACACATGTAGTGGTTATTACCTATGCTACCTTTCTACCCTTATGTGTGATCCATTATCTCTTGTTCATGTGTAGGGGTTATGAACTATGTTATCTTTTTACCCTCATGTACTACCCATTACCTACTAGAAGGGGTTGTCACCTATGCTATTTTTTCTCACCCTCTAGTACAAGCTATTTGGATGAGCTAATCATGTCATCTTATTGTGTTAAACAAGTTATGGAAGTATGACTACTTTCAAGCATATTTTACTACAAGCAGTTTTCATGCATGCCATCTTGCTAACATATTATCTCTTGCTATGATTATGCATTTGATTGTGTTGACTCTCTCTTATTGCATTGCATATCACATACTTTGTATATTTCAACATACTAACATATACTCTATGCGAACATGATATCACTATCTAGGAACCGGAGCCTCGCTTGAGCATCTTCACCCAAGTGGCTAGTACAGTTTCACTTAAGCTTGTTGGTGAATCCTCTATTATGGGGATATTTCTTATGATCCCATGCTATGTTCTAAAATTATCTTTCTTTTATGTATACGTGAGCCTGGTTGCTTGTCTTGGCTCCTGCTAAGTATCTATGATTAGAGATTTTGTTGGACATGTTATTTATCTATACTATGTATCTTGACTCGCTTGTTTCTTGATGTTTATGACATGGAAGTTTACCCTTAGTACCAATTTCCCTTGTTTATGCTTATTTTTTTTATTGTTATTTCAATTATTTCCATGACCAAGGATATGTAATAATATGTTATGAGGCTTGTTTATGGTTCCTTTGGGTTCCCCATTCTCCAGTCACGTCTAGGCCTTGGGCTTGGGTCATGATAAAGATGGTATTAGAGCACTAGGTTGTTAGAGATTTGGAGTCTAACACACTGCATCAATTATAGTCTTATTCATAGTTGTGTTATGTACCACAACTATGCGTAGGAGGCTATGAGATGTTTTAGCAAAATATTTTCCTTCTTCATATTCTAAGTCATGCTATAGAGTTGAGGTAAGTCCTTTTTACCCCCCCTAAAAATTGTTAATCGTCATGCTAGTTGATCATTCCTAACACAAAAGAAAGAAGACGCCATGCTACCGAGGGACAACTGATTCATGGTGAATTCTTGCATGCTTTCACCTTGCTAGTTCAAGCTATGGCTTATCAAGTTAATCAAGGGTCCCAACCCCCTCATGCTCCTACACTGGCATCTCGGGTGAGAGTCTTTATGAGGATGAACCTATAAGAGTTTTTTAGGTCAAAGGTGGATGAGGACCCCCAAGAGTTTATTAATGAGGTCTACACGTTATTGGCTAACATGGGTGTGAGGTCGGAAGATAAGGTAGAGTTGGCGGCCTAAAAACTCAAATGGGTACCACAAACATAGTACAATAAATGGAAAGAGGAGAAAGGAGTCAATAATGTGGTTCTATAGGAAGCGTTTTAGGTGGCCTTTCTTAATATGTTCTTCCTTCTTGAGCTTAGGGTAGCCAAGATGGTGGATTTTATGAATTTGAAGCAAGGATCAATGAGTGTAAGGGAGTATGCCCTCAAGTTTAACCAACTCTCTAAGTATGTCCCTCACTTGGTTGTCGACCAAAGGACTAGAATGACCAAGTTTGTGATGGTGTCTCCGATTTGGTGAGTGAAGAATGCTAGTCTGGTATATTGATTAATGATATGGATATGTCCTACCTCACAATTTATGCAGAGCAACTTGAGGGTGAGATGCTTGGGAATAAGACGAGTGGAGAGTCCAAGAGTGCTCAGTTTGAGGATGATTGGTTCCAACAAGGTATCGAGATTCAAGGCTAAGGGTCTTCTAGTGATCCAAACAAGAGGCTTTCTATGGAAGGAATGGATAGGCCAAGGTCCCAAGGAGGCGATGATAGAATGAGCTTTCTAAAATGCTCAACATGTGAAAGGCATCATCATGGAAAATGCTTAAAGAATTCAAAGGCATGTTACGAGTATAGGAAATAAGGTCACAAGCTTATTGATTGCCCTTATGTCCCGATCAAGGGTAAGGATTTCCTCAAGGTTAAGGTGGTCATATGAATCAAGAGTCCTAAGGTGGGTATATTGATCAAGTAGGTTCTCCAAGACGTAATTATTTTTATGCCCTTCAAAGGAGGGAAGGGGTGGATGAGGCGCCCGATGTTGCTACCGGTATGTTGAAGTTTCCTTTTAATGCTATTGAGCTTCATGTGTGTTCTGGATGGTTATGTAGACTTTTGGTTTCTATAACATTAGTGAGTCTATTGTTGCTAGAAATGTCTATGAAAATTATTCCATGGCCATATGTATATTTAGGACTTGACTTACGATTTTATTGGATTAGATGTGGTTGATTTTGATGATTATACTTGGGATGGATTAATTGCATGCATGTTATGTATCTATTGATGGTAGGGCCCATAGAGTTAGATTTCAATTCCTTAATAACATGTCTTTGAGTTGTAGTGAAGGGGTAAGTCAATTTCCTCACTTGCTTATAGAAGTGATGAAGAGCTTGAGAATCATTCGAGGGTGATGTTATGAATTCGAAGGTGGTGAGTTTGCTTGTTAATTATGGAAAGTTGAGACCTTTTGGTGGCAAGAAGGTGGTTGGAGGAGTTCATTCGTTGACTAGGTTAGGTGAGGTTGAGAGTGGTGGTGTAGTGACTTTGGTGGTTTCAAACTATTATTGAAAGGGTCTAGTTAAATAAGGATTTGATTTTAGTCATGATAGAGTTGGAGGTATTGGTGAGGGATGGTTGAGTGGAAGTTGTCTCCCAAGGGAAAGATGGTAGTTCATGGCACTATGTGGACTGTGTGTGGTTAAGGTTGGCAAATGAGTTTTGGTAATGAGTCCATATAGAGTGTAGAGGAAGATTGATAAAGTTGCATACAAATGGTAGTTGACTATGGATATGGCGATGGTTTGTCCAGTTCTTCATGCTTCTAGGTTGAGGGGATGTGTTAACGACTCTAGTATTGCATAACTCCTTGAGGTTGTGGGTGTTGTAGAGGATAAGTTGACTTAGGAAGAGGTCCTGGTGGAGGCATTGGATAGAAGGGTGGAAGAAGTTGATTGATAAGGATGTGGTGTTGATTAAGGCTTTTTGGAAGGTTCGTCTACCTAAAAGTGTTTGTTGGGGAGCGCGCATGGAGAAACAATATCCATATTACTTTCATTTCTATTCAATCTTATGATAACAGGTCAAGTATTTTCACGATTCCAAGCCTTATGTTTCGGCTCCTATGTCATTTGCATGCATCCATGTTTATGTTAACAAGTTCATGATGATTTTTGACACTTATATCGATGGTTTGAAAATGGTATTTTAAATATATTATTGCATTCTTGTTGGGGCTGATTTATTCATGATTACTCTTTTCATATACGCCTCTTTGACATTCAGGGATGAATGTTTCCAAGGGGGAGATATTGTAACGACCTCAAAAAGTGCCCAAAAATGTGCCTCAGAGGTGTCCAAAATTATAATTTACATATATCTCAAAATACGGGCATGATATCAAATATCAGACCTCGTATTCTTGTTCAGGAGGTCAAATTGAGTGGGAAATGGGTCTAACGCCAATTTTAGAGCAACCGTAGAGAATTTTGAAATTTCAAAGTTTGACGAAAATAGTGGTCCTATGAGTCACTGGCACCATGCGCCAGTGTTATTTTTCAGTGTAATTTCATCCAGCTTTTCTATCTCCATCCAAAGCTTTTGGGTCTTGCAATCAAGCCTTCCCATATAATGAAAATACCTATACTTATCCATATTTTGCCTTTACATCATACAATACATTCCACAATACTCACTCAAACATTTACTCTTATATTTCTCTCAAAATTCAAGTGCCAAATCCTCTCCATATCCTAAGGATTATACTTAAGCTTTAAGTCTCCATCTCCAATCTTTATCAAGTTCATCTCTAAAGCTAAAGTATGTGGGTTTCATTCATGGGTTCTTTTCACCCATGATGTCCATGCTTTTTTTTCTTAAAAATTGCATGATTAAAGTTGATTTACCCATGGGTCTTGTTTATTATGAAATTTACTGCACACTATGTTGGGGTCAATAAAATTATGATCATTTTAGAATGTTTTGAGCTATAAATCTGTGGTCTATTGTGACTTTTCTTGAAGGCTTTTGGCATATATTGTTTAAGGGTGTTACCAAGTATTGATTGATGGTTTTACATCAGATTTACTGGCATGTTTTCACTCTTGAATTGTATGGATTTACACTAGCATAACACACCTGCCAAGTGTTTGATGAAATGTCCAATTTAGGGTTCTTGAGGAATTGATGGACCAATGCATGTTTTAAGAGCTGAATGACTATATGGTGACGAAAGGAATGTGTATATATGTGTTTATAACATGTAAGGCACCTATGGTAGTTCAAGTGAATTGTTGGGATCTCATGTTGATATATTCTTGAGAATTATCGATGAGTTATTGCGTTCTTATGCTAAGGTTTACGCTCTTATTAATGTGAAGCCTACTAGAAGGGGTTATGAACTATGCTATATGCTTTACCCTCTAGTGTAAGGACAATTCCTACATGTAGGTGCTATGAAATATGTTGTACTCCTTACTCTCATGTACAAATCAATGCTATTGACTTACTCGTATCCACACATAGGTGTTATGAACTATGTTGTACTCCTTACCCTCATGTATGGTTTGAGGTTATACAAGGTACACGAATTTAGGGGATATGACCTATGCTACCTTTACCCTCATGTGTTATTCACTTACTCATTTCTATATGTAGGAGTTATGAACTATGTTGTTCTTCTTACTCTCATGTATGATTTTAGGTTATGCAATATACTCATATGAAGGGGTTATAAAATATGTGGAATGCTTTACCCTCATATGCACACATGTAAGGGTTATGAACTATGTTGTACTCCTTACCCTTATGTATGATTTGAATTTATGCAATGTACTCATATGATAGGGTTATGAATTATGTGGAATGCCTCACCCTCATATGCACACATGTAGGGGTTATGACCTATGCTACCTTTCTGCCCTCATGCGCCATTTGTTATCTATTGTTTATATGTAGGGTTTATGAACTATGTTATCTCTTAACCCTCATGAACTACCCATTACCTACTAGAAGGGGTTATGACCTATGCTATATTTCATCACCTCTAGTACAAGGTATTTGGATGAGCTAATCATGCCATCTCATTATGTTAAACAAGTTATACAAGTATGATTACTTTCAAGTATGTTTTACTAGAAACATTGTTCATGCCTGCCATGTTTCTAATGTACTTCCTCTTATTTCATTGTTTCCCACATACTTAGTATATTCCAACATACTAATGCATACTCTATACTATATATCTTGACTCTTTTGTTTCTTGATATTTATGACATGGAAGTTTATCCTTTGTCCCAATATCCCTTGTTTATGGATATCTCTTATTGTAATTTAAATTGTTTTCGCGACCAAGGATATGTGATGATATGCTATGAGGCTTGTTTGGAGTTCCTTCAAATTTTCCATTCGTCAGTCCCATCTAATCCTTACGCTTGGGTAATGACAGATTCTTACTTGTTTTAGAAAGTTCTCTTCCCATTGATTTTGAAAAAGGTGTTTATCATAATTTGAGAATTTGACTACTTTGAGAATTGTATTAAATTGATTGTGATTTTCATTTATGATATTGACATACATTCATCCTCATACATGTGTAAGATGGAATATGGTAAGTGAAACTGTGGCAACACTTGATTCTTTTTGAAAAATGAAACATCTTTGAAAACTTTTATATCTTGAGTCACTGACGAGTGTCATGACCCAAGCCTAGGGCCTAGACATGACACGGCGAATAGGGAACCCGAAGAAACCCCAAACAAGCCTCTAACTTATCATTCCACATTATTGGTCGCGGAAGCATATAAAAGACATAAAGAGTAAGAATAAGGGCAAAAAGGCTAAAGAGAAAGCTTTCATAACATCATAATCAAGAGAAAAAGAGTCAAACCTCATATCATAGATACATAACATGTCCAACAAACACCTCAAATACTTAGGTAAGAGCGGGGGCCAAGACAAAGCAACTGGACTCACCCTTATATTCAAAATAGAGAATAAATAAGAGTGTCTCAATATATGATAAGAGTAATATAGACTAAGGTCCCCGAAGTGGAGGACTAACCAACTAGCTTGAGTAGCACCGAACTTGCCAAGTGGAGAAGGAGGGTGATCAACTTGGGCTCTGATTCCTACATGGTGAGATGCGTTAGTACATTCAAATATGTATGCTAAGTATGTAGGATTCAATGCAATAAGAGATAGGCATTATAATCAAAATACATAGTAATAGGCAATAGGCATAATATAGAAACATGGAATGTATCATCAATGCATAAGTAAAACATGCTCAAGTAAATCATGCTCCTACAGGATATCATATGTGTTGAAGAGACAAAACTAGCTTTCCAAGGTACAAACCCCTTCGTAGGTTCGTGATGATGCCACCCTATCACTTAGGTGGTAAGGTACAAACCCCTCATTGGGTTTATGAGTACAAACCCCTATCTAGGTTGATGATGATGTCACTCCATCAACCTTGTGGTGAAGCACAATACTAGGTTGATGAGTACGATCCCCCATCTAGGTTATCCGAACTCTTAGTCCCCCCAGATTGGGCATGGTCTAATCTAATATTTTATATAGAATGTATTATATACATAAGCTCATTCCATCATCATAACATCAATTATATCATATCTCATTCTTTGGACCTTTATTTCCTCAAGAAACCATAATCGGATATTTTATCAAACACTTGGCGGGTGTGAAATGGTAGTACAAAACCATGAAATATAGAGATGAAATCATGAAAGTAAATCCATTTTAAAACTATCAATCGATACCTTGCAACACCCTCAAGCAATATATATCAAAATCCCTCATCAAATCTTATAATAGATCCAAGATTTATAGCTCAAAACATAGCAAAACAGTCATAACTTTACATAACTTTAACATAGTTCATAGACATGTTCAAACTAGTAAACCCATTAGAACAATCAACTTTAATCATGCAAATTTAGTAAAAAGGAGTTTAGGTCACCATGGGTGGAAAGACCCAATGGCTAAAACCTATATACCTTAGCTTTGAAGAAGCTCTTAATGAAGATTAAAAATGGAGGCTTGAAGCTTGAAGAAAATCCTTAGTTCTAGATGAGGGTTTTGAGACTTGAATTTAGGAGTGAAACATATGGCTAAGTATTTGAGTAAGTATTGGGGAATGTTCAAAATGATATGAGGGTGAAATATAGCTAAATATAGGTAAAAATACGTTTGGGAACACTTAAGCCCAAGATCCAAATATCTTGGACCACGCAGAAAATAACTGGGCAAAAACTACACAGGTCCGCGTTACAAACTGTCGTAGAGACTTAATTAACACATGTCTATGATGGAGATGCATCGTGGTACTATCTCATACAGATAGTGATTAAGCAATTTTTAGAAAATTGAAATTGTCATTCGTTTGCTCTTAAATTGGGGTTAGGCCCTTTTTTCCCTAATTTTGACCCCCTAAACAAGAATATGAAGTTGAATTTTCGATATCGTACATTGATCTTGAGATATATCAAATTTAAAATTTCAGGCATTCTGGGGCACATTTTCGAATACTTTTTGGAGTCGTTTCACCAAGAACCAAGTAGCAAGGTAGTGGATCCATTAACATAGACACTAATATCTTGAGTTACTTAGGTGGTGGGTAGTGGATACATGTTGATGGATATTAGTATCATGAGTCCCTGGGTTGTAGCGTAGTTGATACATAGCTGTTATACCTGTTTGTTAAGTCTTTGAGTTGGTAGGGTAGTGGATACAACATGATACCACCAATACAACTAGCGCCACGAGCACCACTAATGTCACCCATCCATTGCATTCATTCTATCTCATTGCATTACACGTTGTTGTGCTTTAAGTATAGACTTATCTAATGATATGGATGTGTGACTTACCTATGGTTACTCATGTGTTTACTTTATTTGATTTGTTATATATATATATATACACAAATACATACATACATACACGAATTAGTGACGCTGATGCCAAACTGTTTGTCTTATATGCAGGTGAAAACATTCCTAGTTTACTATATAGTTTAATCAATTCCTAATACCCAGTCAATAAATCCTACTAGTATATGCAGATTGTACCCACCCCTACTTCTGTATCTCTTTTTGGTTGCAAAATCTAGATAGTATTAGCTTTGTTGCAGCTGATGATTCTAGCTATCAGATTTGGTGATAAGAATCGAGGGTATTCTGATCACTGCAGATCTACTTTGTTTGTAGTCTTTGCTTTTATTCAGAGACTGAGTTCTATGTACTATTCGAGAGTCGTATTGCATGCTCTTTATAATATGACAACATTTTTTTGGATAATTCTTGTGTATTTCCTTCCTTTGTTTTGTGGTCTGACTTCTCTTAAGGAGTCTCATTCATGGTTTTACTTTTTGTCTTACACATCAAGTAGGGTTGGGATGTGCGATCATGACCTCAGTTCTTGAGGGGTGGCAGAATCTCATAACATAAAGTTCATTCCACCTTTTCAAATTAATTTCTTGTAGAAAAAAAAATTAACTGGTCATGTTTTCCACCAGTGGATACCATTTTGTAGTTGAGTTGATTTGCTTAGACCCATGCAATTTAGCTTTCAATTCACTGTCTTTCTTCTATTGAGAAAAGTTTTCTGTTTGCATGAGGGTACTAGAAATTAGTCTGAAATTGTGCTCCTAAGTTATCAAATTGCAAATTACTGAATTTGAATGCAAATCTTACATGTGCTTGATCTAAAGCTAAGTTTCTTGCTCGGCTATTCCTAATATGAAATAAAAATAATATAGTCCATTTTTTTCATTTATACTTGTATGAAGTTATTTCAATCAAATTTCTTAAATGGGTACAAAAATGAATAATCGCTTAAAATGATAGTAGATGTCCAGATCACCATGAATTTCCCCTATTGGATATTCATATCCCCTACAAACCCAGAACCAGAAAAAACAAGAGAAATTTAAAAAGAATTTAACTATGTTAGGCTAAATACAAAAATATTAAGAGGACTACTATGTCAACTCATCAATAATAATATTAGAGAACCACAATATTAGTGACATGAGAATTAAGATGCTCTAGAATTTGGTTTTTTCCTTTCTATGTTGCAGAATAAATATTTGGTCAAATTCCACAAGGCTCCATCACCTCATATCCTTTTTTTTCCGTTGTATCTATGTGAAAGTTTTTACTTAAGGTTTTTTCTATCCTAAATTCTTAAATTTTAGATTGTTGTGATCTGTTGTTTTAAATTTGTTAGTTCACACAATTCTTGAATTGTGATTTGTATTATCCTCAATTCTTTAATTTTGACTGTTATAACGTCTTGTCTTAAGATTTTTCTTATCTCAAAATATTGTTCTTACCCTCAATTCATGAATCATGATTAATGTAAACTCAATCTTCTATTTAATAGCCCAT
>JAOTQJ010124242.1:0-10463 GCA_025642045.1 Solanum sejunctum
AGAGAATTTAGTTATTGATGCTTGAAATGATTAGTAGTGAAGTCTTGTAGTCAAGTTTTATATTCCCTCTGGATTCGACCCTAACCTTTGGCTAGGTTAATTGCTGACAATATTTGCTTTCTTATTAGAGTGTGAACATTAGATCATCAAAAAGCTTCAATTAGAAGGATGTTGATACATAGTTGCTTATGTATAGAGATAAAGTGTTTGAACTTGCCTTCCTCATCCCTCTTTTTGAGTCTTTAAGGGAAAGTAGGAGGAGGCCTTGGAACGGGCTTATACTTCTGTGGCTCTTTAGCTACATCACTCACCCTACCTTTGACACAAATACCTCCTTCAACCACATCCTTATCTGCAACTATCTTCTTATGAACATCTTCTACATCAACCAGCATCGGAGGATCAATGGTACTCTTGCCACTTCTAATTAGTAACTGGCATATATTGCCCTTCATTCTTTGGATTTTGAACTGTGTTGCTGGGCAATGTACCCTTTTGATGCTGATTCAACTAAGTTTACACTTGACAAAATTTTTGCTCAAGCTGTTTAATAGCCATAGAATGAGACTTTACCTTTTGAATAAGCTATTTAAGTTGACTTTATCTCGGCCATCTTCATCAAAAGATCAAACAACTCCTCAATTCTAGAATTACTTTTACCGGTGTCTCGGTTATGTGGTGGCACATATGGGCCATTTCTGAAACCATCTCTTCTACCCTAATCTACTTTAGGACCCCTATTCCTCTCATAATAAGTACCTTAGTTGTCTCTATAAGCTCTATCTGTACCATAGTTCCAACCTTGGTGCCAATAGTCCTAATTAGACCTTGGGCATTGGTTAGGAAACCCCCATCTAATCGTTTGCAAAGCAAGCATCCTCTTCAAAATAAGACTCCTCATACATGGGTTCATGCGGAGGTTCCTGAACTATCACATTCACTTGTTTCTTATTCTAATTGATCACAATATCTATGCTTGTGTGAAGTTGAGCAAGTGGTTGCATAATCTCTTCATTGATCTTGGCTTGCTCTAAACCAATATTAACAACACATGAACTTCTCATAGAAGACCTATCCCTTTTTCCCCATGCACGATTCCTCTTGACAACGTGTTCCATATGTTCGACAATCCTTGCAAATGGTTGATCCAAAAACATACCCCCTGATAATAGTGTTGACGCAGGCTTGACTATTCTTATCAAGGGCATTATTAACTATCTTGTGGTCAGGGATGCTCCTCAAACTCTTAGTAAACTGCTCCTTTGTTGTGCTAATAAAATCACTAAGAAGTTGCTCAAAGATGTTGATGTGATCCTTTAACTTGAGCTTCTTCAATCTAGGGAAGAACCTTTCCGAAAAGGCCTTTTGCAGATCTGCCCAACTAGTGATTGAACTCTGAGAACTTAGATAGCCATTGCACAATATTGCCAGTAAGAGATAAAGGGAAAAGATAAAGTCCCACAACATCCATAGCTAGATTTTATGTCGCCATCACCCTCATACAAATAAATACCACATTGTGCAAGTGGCTATGTGGATTCTCTAATGGTAGACATATAATAATCCATGGTTTTGTAGCATTTGAAGTAACCCAGTAGAAACTATGAACTTTGTGTCAGCCAGTAGTAGTGGCAACACCATATCCCCGGTCACATCCATAGCCATAGGGTTCAACCTAAATTGATTCCATCTGTAAGAATTGTCATTGAAATCTATAGGCTATGAAATATTCTCCAAAGGAGGTGGGTTGCCATTATGATCATCATCATTAACATTCCAATTCAAGGCTGCATTACCTACAATGTTAGCATTTTCTTGGGCCATTCTTCTTGTAATTCTTTGGATCTCAGGATCAACTGGAGTTAAAGGATTGCCTTGAATCCTATTGTTGGTTATACACTACTAGTATACCCAACAAAGAAAAAAAAACAAAAGTAAAATACAAGTGAACTAAGGATTAGCACTTGAATTACAATTACTAGTGAATTAAATCAAGTCTAGTCGTATTGCCCGACAATGGTGCCATAACATTTGATTACACCCAAGTTACAGCTCTCTTTTGAAAGATAAAGTGGTTGTTGTCAAATGTAAAACCTTACAAAGATTAGGGTCGAATCTTATAGAGAATACAAAGACTCACAACGTATTCACGAATACACAATTAACAACTCAATTTCCCGAGAGGGGGGAGTTGCAATGTTTAACAAGAAAATAAACTAAACTAACTAAAGCAAGAGACAATAAATAATGGAGAGCAACTTGGGAATTGTGTTACCCATGATTGATCAATGCAATATCCCCTGATAACCTAATTCTCGACTAAAGCATAGCATGTGGGATGGCAATTTAAATTCACCAAGCCCTTTGGTCAAAGGTGAGAGGCAAATTTCACTATGTGACGTGGCCTATTTTCATAGTGTGCAATACTAACCATTACCTATAGTTCCAATCAACCTCCCTTTGGTCTAGTTTGGTTCATTAGACGAGAACACATCATTGAATCCTGTTAATAAATCTCTTTTCCTATTCATAACTACCTGGATTAGGAAGGTAACATTAGGCAAGTTCCAATATTGGCCACTACTAGAAAACATGTAAAATGAAGAAAATTCATTAATATATGTCAATACCCATTCCAAAAATTGCAAATTATCCAGGTTTATTTGGTTAGATCTTCATGGTTCCTAGTACCCTAAGTTGTGGATTTAGCTACTCATGCTATGGGTAGATGAAGAAATTATGAATTGAGAAATCATAATTAATCACTTACCCGATTGAAGTGAAGAACAAGCAAATCCAAGATATATTGAGAATCACAAGATTTGAAGATACAACAAATCCACAAGTGTATTCTCCTCCAAGATTGAACTCTCCAAGTACAAAACCCTAAAAGCACTTTCTAATGAAGTTCTTTATTACACTCTCCTCAAAATTAACCCAAAAATTACTATTTATAGTGTTTACAATCAAGTCCTTAAAAAATAGAAAAATTGGTCTCTGACTTTCTAGGACAGGCATTTATGACTTGTAAACTAAATTACAAGTCATAATCGGGGTCTCGTGTTCAGCTCTTGAGATCTTTGATATCACTGCTATGGATCCACTTTACAAGTTGTAGACTGATTCACAACTCGTATTATACTCTCGTATACTTCACCTTCATCAACTGGTCCTTCCCCGGAATTCTTCATGAAACCACTCTATATGACTTGTAGAGTGATCTATGACTTGTACAGAGGAATAGTATTGCTGAACTTCAAAAATCAAACTTCACTGGAAATCTTCACAAAACCTACTTTATAACTTGTAGAGTGTCCGTAAACCATCAAAATCTAGAAGAGTTTACATTTTCGCCCCAAGAATCATGCCAACCTGCTTTTTTGTAAACTAAACACCAAAAACATATAAAAACCATAAAAGCCGCATTGAGAACACACAAAATCCTAAGTTTTAAGCATCAAATGTGTTGTATTTTGACAGCACATCATAGCACGAGCCATGGTATGCTCCGTGGTGGGCACACTTGACTTGGCAGCTTCCTCCAAAGTCAAAGAAACCCTAAAAATAGCCATGGGTCCCTTCATGAGCCTTTTCATAGTTCATGGACCCTTATATGATCATGAAGGATCCCTTGAAAAAGCACCCAGGCAAAAATTAGTAGGAAACCAATCTCTAAGAATTATTTAGTCCTTTCAAAGTTTGAGTCCTTACATTATCTCCCCCTTGGGTTTATTTGTACTCGAATAAGATAATGATGTCTCCCAAGCTATACCTCCTTTTTGAGTCAAATGCGTCCATTGTCAAGATACATAACTTAACCAAGTTAGCGTTGAACCCATACAGAATATGGCAGACTTTGAAGAATTCAATGCAATTCGGGTTGATTAACCAACTTATCTCCCCAAAAGGAGAGGGGGTTATAACAACTATGAAAAATAATTCTAAACTAAGGCAGACACTTAACGAGTATGAAGAGAAACTAGGTTATTGTGCCGCCCATATTTCTCCAACTCAATATTACAAGATAATTGAATTATTTCCCACTGTGTAGCATGCAAAACAGTATGTTAAGTTCACCAAACCCTTTGGCCCAGGAAAGAGGTGAATTTCACTATGTGAATTGGTCCATCCCTATAGTGTGACATTACTAACCTCTATGTATGGTTCCAGTACAACCTTCCCTTGGTCCAGTTTGGTTGATTAGATGAGAAACATTAATCAGATACTGTTAGTTAAATTCTTTTCCTATTTATTACTTCCTTGATCCATTCAGTAACACTAGGCAGGTTATAATTTGGGCTCCTATTAGAAAAGCATTCCATATGAAGAGAATTAATTAATATATGTATGCACACCTTTCCAGAATTGCGAATTATTTGATTTTACATTGTTAGTTCTTCATGGTTCCCACAACCCTAGTTGTGGATTTAACTACTCATGACTAGGATAAATGCACAACTTACGAATTTGAATAACCTAATTGAGCACATATACAACAAAATTAAGCATAGGAAATCCAAACGCATCAATAAGAATCATCAAAATTGAAATCGCAAGATGAAATAATGTTTTTACAACTGATTCTCAAGCTCTCTACTTCTTCTCTATTGTTCCCTCACGTTCTCTACTCAACATATAAAAAATAACCTAAAAAGCCTATTTATAGTGTTTAACATACAAAACAAAAATAGAATGGAATAACTAGGTCGGTAGATTCTATGATAGCTTTTACAAGCAATATAACATTCTACGGCCCATAAATGGGCTTTCATGGACTGCTTCTTTTAAATTGGGTTTGACTTCTATGACACCCCTCTACAACTCTTATAAAGTTGTATGGCTTGTAGGGGGTTTCGTCTGATGACTTTTCAACAACTCCACACTTTCTAATCCTCAGGGCATGACATCAAGTCTATGGCTCATCAACATGTTAGTAGACTTAACTTTAGAAAATCACTATACATTGGAATATAGTACAAAACCATCTTTATGGCCCGTAAAAGTATCTACGGCCCGTAAAGGGTCTCGTGGAACCTCTGCTTCAGCAATTTCTATATACTTAGCCCAAAAATAGTGTCAACCCTGTAATCCTGCAAAATAAACACAAAAACATATCAAATCTACTAACATTATATTGAGAACATACAAAATTCCAAGTTTTAATCATCGACAGTGCTGAATTTTGATAGCAAATCAAAAGCCTCTACTTTAAATTATTGCTTATCCTCAAGCAACAGACTCAATCTATAAGCAGTATAATAGCATATAGTCATTGAGCTAATGGCATACATCATATCAAACTTAAGTATAAATATCCACACCATTTTCAAACCACTGTAGATAGCTAGTGAGCAAACTAATACAGATCAATGCATATGATAATGCAGTTATGATGAGTGAGGTAGTTATTAAAAACCACAATTATTGAATTAGTATAAAGTTAATAGTGTAATGCAAGTTCCCTCACAGAAAGAAGTCCCATATCTCACTCACAATGATCTTCTTCGGTATAACCTTGGGACTATGCGAAATCACTCATTCTAACAAAAGACATTCAAATATCATGCTCAATACTATATTCTTTCCTCTATACTCATGAATATGACCTTTGACTAGTTGGACTAGAATCACTTTAAGACTTTATTAGCTTGTAACGTAGGTCAGGGGGCTTTGTTATGATGTCTCGGGGAAGTAGTGACGAAAGGCCCTCCTAGGCACTATTTTTCTACTCCTTTGTCCTACCAACACTGTTGTTTTTCAATTCATTCTCCCTTTCTCTTATCTCAAGCTTTTTTAGGTGCTTTATTCTTAATCATGCTCATCAGAGTGCCACTATGTTATCTTCAGACTTAATTATGCTGGCATCAAGAGTGCACTAGACCTTAATTAGTGAGTCCAACTAATAGAGACTCTCCATCCCCAACTCTAGATAGATTCTATAGATTAAGGAAGAGAAGGAGATGGAGGTGGACCTCTTCAGAGCTTCCTCGTGGATTTGATCTTCCATGAGATTGGCCCACTCTATCTCATACCTAGCTAAGATATTGGCAACTAGAATAACAAGGTCCTGCGTCAAGGTATTATATGCATGCTTTGGCTAGATCCATGACCTTATAATGGCCCACAAAAATTTGGCAAGAAAGCTAAGGGAGTCCTTCACAATAGCCTCAGATGATATGGCTATCTATGCAGGGTCCGAGCCCTGCTCAACTATCAATCCTGCTACCCATCTAATCAAAGTAGCTCTACAACTCTGGTCTTTCATCATACCTTTGTCATTGGTCTGCCTTAATCTATTGTTGTACCCTACTATAGATCTAGAACTACAAACTCAAGCTCGAACAACATATGACAGATGGTATTCTTCAAGATGTCCACCTGCTGGCCATTCACTCTAGTGTGTATTAGTTTGGTCTAGGTGAGATGCTTCTTACCCTTGGGAAGTGTGCTAAGAACATGGTTGTGCATGATGCACAGAACTCTAATACCATGGTCGGGGAGTACTTCTCTGGTGATTTGTTAGCCACTGGGCCACGTATCTACTGATAGTACCCTAGAGATAGAGGACACTATCTAATCTGGAGGAAATGATCTAGGGCTCCTTAAAAATGGAGCGGGCTAGTTTTGCCCGCTTATTACTCTGTACGCCCTTCGTGTAGATATCCCGCATGCTCGCAACAGACTATTAAATTGTGAGAGCATCTGCAGGTGATGGTGTTGTCTGTGACGGTGTGACAGAGGACACTATCTTGATCTCATCACCTGTTCCTAACTTTGAATGTGACTCCTACCTAGATGGAGTCAACTGAATGGAGCTACTATATTGTTGCCTCCCTTATCAAACAAGGTAGAGCGAAAAATAATAGCCTGGGTTTTGGCATACTAAGGTCTAATGGCAGCCCATGTCTATTGTCTATCAACATCAAGGTCAGGTTGAATACGGAGTTCTTCCACTAATCCACTAACCTCAAGGGTATCCGCCTCCCATAAGGTTTCATCCTTGAGCCTCCTTTATATGGCTTGAATATCCTAACATCTCAGCTTTGCAGCCATAGTTCCTGAAACATACACGTTTATAGAACATATTTAGCCCCATAAGTCAAGAAATTAAAAGAAAGATTAAATCAGACTTAGTTACAGAAGGATCTATGAAGCCACTTCTACGAGCCATAGTAAAAACTACAAGCCAAAGAAGGCTCTCATAAAAGTAGTGTCCACAATTTATGTTATGAGACTAGGTACGACTCATAGAAAAATCTATAAGTCATAAATATGTTCTAGTACTTCAAATTTTTGAGGCAAAGATCTACAAGACATGTCTGCTAGTCATAAAATATTCTATGACTCATAGAAGGTCTCGTTTGACAGGTTCTCAAAAAATTTAGGTTTCTAGAATTTCATACGAGGGGCAGTTACAACTCCTGGAAATTTCCACGGGCCATAAAAGACCCTTGTAGACTAGAAAATCTAGTGACCTAAGTTTCTAAGTCCATCAATACGGACTCCATATGACATTTTCAACAATATTTTTAGCATCGAACCAATACTAACACCCCCCCATATGGCTCATATCAAAACACCCAACACCACACATACAAAATTCAGCATATATCCCATCGAATAAGATTTCACATGTTTTTCTAAAACAACGACCCTGTTTGAATGAATTTGAATCAAATCACACATATATGCCAACATATACAGTAGTTTTATGCATATAATCAATTTAACTTAATAGTATGTGACAACATAGATTTCAAACATATCATTCAAGCACAAGGGAAAAGCAAACACACTGATTTTCGGCTTTTACACATATTCATAAATTGGCAACTATTTTCCATAACTCAATTATGAAACATAACAATGGCATTCATGGGTTCCTTCATCAAATTTCCATACCCATCAATTGATTTCACCATAACCATATAATTCTTAGTAAATAAAGGGTTTTTAGACTGAGAACTTACCAAATCGAATGAGTAAGATGTTGAAATTGATGGAGGAGTTAAGTAGGTCGAACCTAGGTTTGTCAAAAGGTCGGTGAAAAATAGTGGGGATGTTGATCGCGGATGGTCAGAGGAATAAGGGAGGGGGGCCATCGGGTTAAACTTATAATGTTTGGGAAGAATTGACCTCATTATTTGTATGTTGATCGGGTCAGTCAAAACTAATACGCCAGACTCTACACAACCCCAATTATGGGTCGTAGAGTGTTTTATGGCCTATAAATCATAGTCTCATAGAATGTCTAAACCCTAGTTTTGAACACTGGGTTTCATGGACCAGTATAGGAGCTGTAGAATTTGGTATGACATGTAGAGCTGGTTGTAGAATCCTAATGGTTAGTAAATTCATTAGAAAGCTTACCTAGGGTCCACGAGCCCTATTCACGGCAACTAGTTTTTTCTATTGACCGTAATGTTGTCTTATGGAATATAGTGCATAACGTTTTGCTCACTAGAAGTGTTCTATGAAATACTGTACGAGTTGTAGATTGACATACTACTCATCGAACAAGTCATAGAAACAATCCTTGATGCCTTTTTGGCAAAGGATGGCTGACTCAGTCATGTGCCTACACATTCTTCATAGAACACACTATTACCCTAAATATAACCAGCCCAATATCCAAAACTACAACAGTCTAAAAGCTAAAACAAAACACAACTATAACTATTACATTAAACATCTTGGGTTGCCTCCCAAGTAGCACTTGATTTATTATCGCGACATGACTTGGACAACTTGGTTACTCAGACTTTACCAAGTTGTCAAACATCCTTCTTCACATCATCTAGCCTCTACATTTATTGACGAATATTTAAGAAAACTTCTTTATCATTCAATCTAAACCTGAGTTGGCCAACTTTCATATCTACTAGTGCTCGACCAGTGTCCTTCCTAAGATTATTGGGAATTCAAAGTCAAGTTTGAAATCTAGGACCACAAAGTCTGTGCGGAATATGAATTTCTCAACTTTGATGAGCACATCACAGACTATGCCCATAGGCTTGTTCTCTATGCGTTTAGCCATCAACAACTACATGCTCATCAGGGTAGGGGCTCCCAATCCTAGCTTCTTGAAGTCTTCAAAGGGTATTAGATTTATGCTTGCACTTTGAGAAAACTATGCCCTTGCAAACTCTTCATCTCAAATACTACAGGGTATCATAAAGGCGCCGGGATCTTCTCGCCTGCACCAAGGACCTTGTGGTAATTGCACTGCAATGTTAAAACTCTTAGGAGAGCTCCTAACTCATAGTGTGCTTCTTTGTAACTAGGTCCTTCATAAATGTCGCATAGTCTAGCATCTTCTCCAATGCATCAATGAGAGGGATATTGATGGAGAGTTGTTTCAGCATGGAGAGAAATTGCTTGAATGAACCACCCCCCATGTGCTTCAGAATACTCTATAATTGTAATTTTTATATATCTTAAAAATCATGCGTGGTTATGGAAATACGACTTTGTATTATTGATTAAGGGAAAAATTGAGCGAAGATGTGTAAAACTTGGATTTTAGAAGACCTATAGTGAAAAATAATTTTGGCTTATTAATGATTTTCAGAGAGCCTGTGCGCCCAGGCCGTGAC
Source organism: Solanum sejunctum (assembly GCA_025642045.1). Lineage (NCBI taxonomy): Eukaryota > Viridiplantae > Streptophyta > Magnoliopsida > Solanales > Solanaceae > Solanum > Solanum sejunctum. The sequence continues at coordinate 9,597 of JAOTQJ010124242.1, forward strand.
GTTCCTGGGGCATGCAGCAGTGTAATTTTGGCAAGAATGCCTGGTCCATGTTGCACATGTGGCATGGAGTAGCACAATATTTTCCCCTATTTTTTAATATTTCATCCAAGGGCATTCGGATAATAACCCAATACCCATTTAAATATGAAATCCTTTATACTTAGCCATTTTTCAATTCTAGAACTCTTAAAAACCTCTCCAAGACATTATCAAAATCCGCATTAAAATTCAAGGATCTCAAGAACAACATTGGATTTCAAGGACCCAATTCATGCTTCAAGTATCCTTCAAGTTTACTCCAAATAATTCAAGGTTTAAGGTATACGGGTCTTCATCTATGGGTTCTTTCACAATGGAGCCTAACCTTCTTATTTTATGAAAATTTGTATGATTTCAAGTTGTATTACTTATGGGTATCTTTTATTATAAATAATGAACGTAAATTATGTTGGATTTTATCAAGTATTGATTGATTATGCATGAATATACATTCTAATCTTATTTTATGAGTTGATTTATGCCTATTGAGACTATGCATGTTTTGAGTTATGAAACTACGAACTATTATGAATATTTGCGGTTGATTTCAAGATACCCAAACTAAGGGTTTTACAACTATGATTGGTCGGTTGAAGTGCATGATTTAAAATAGTTGATTTTACACTCTTGTGTCATTACTCTACAAAATTTGAAGACTTTGAACCTCTGCCCTTATACCCTGTCTTTGATTAAATTACATGACAAGGATTTTCAAGGTAAAGATGAATTATTGCATGGTTTACAAGTCAAGTGATTTTAATATAATTATGGGCTCCCAAGAACGTATTAAATTCATGAAAATATCTATGATGTTAAAAGTGACAAATT
>JAOTQJ010124253.1:0-10462 GCA_025642045.1 Solanum sejunctum
CATAGGTCCCAATACTTTATTAAATCGAACCAATTGAGGACGTTCGGGGTTAAAATTATGTTGCGGGTCCTAACAGTTCATGACAATGCAGGAAGTAGTAGTTAGTTTGCACTGTATGCAGAGGAAGGTAACAATGCAGGAAACTTCAATATTCACAGGCAGAAAAGGAATCAGTTCTGTGATTACTGTAAGATTCAGGGTCACACTAGAGACATATGTTACAAGCTTTGTTGGATATCCAGCTGATTGGAAATTCAAGAAGAAATCAGGACCTAATATGGTACAAAATAATAGAATGCAAGTGAATCATGTTACCACTTCCAAAGATGAGATAGACCAGAGGGATGAATTTGCTCCTGTAGTTCCTGTGATAAAGGAAAATAACATGGAGTCTGGCTCAATCATTATACAGCCTGTTTTCACTCCAGGACAATACAACAGGCTTTTGCACATGTTGGAGAAGGAAGAAGCCAGATCAAGCGCAGGCAAGGAGCTGGATAACATGGCAGCTATAACAACCATATCCAATGTCTTATCTGTTAATACTAATAGCACACAGAGAAGGGTTGAGAATGTACAGGGAAGTTGGATAGTCGACTCAAGTGTGACCTGCCATATGATATACAAGTTGAATAAACTTTGCCACATGTATAACTGTGAAAATAAGGTAGTGCATTTGCCAAATGGTGAAACTGCACCAGTGTCACATACTGGCTCCTATTATATAGTTGGTGGGGATATTTTAGATAATATATTAGTGGTTCCTGCATTCAAGAACAATCTGTTATCAGTGTCTAAATTGACAAGGCAATTAAATTGCTCAGTTAATTTTTTTCCTAAGTTCTTTGTGCTTCAGGACCTCTTCAGTGGAAAGGTGAAGGGGATTGGTAAAGAAGTTGATGGACTGTATTACCTACCTAATGCATTACAGTGTGGAGAAGAGGGTAGCAGAAATCAGACAATGTTGGTGACAAAGCACTCCAGTGTAGACACTCTACTTTAGCATAACAGACTGGGGCATCCCTCTGCAAAGGTTCTGCAACAAATGTTCATAGATAGTAGTTTCAATGGTAATAATGAATGTAGTAAGTGTTCTGTTTACCCTCTTTCCAAACAGACTAGATTACCCTTCCCTTTGAGTATGTCCAGAACTTTGGCTGTTTTTGACTTGGTCCACCTTGATGTGTGGGGACCCTATAAGATTTCTACTCATAATGGTTTCAAATTCTTTCTGACTATAGTTGATGATCATTCCAGAATGTGTTGGTTGTATCTGATGAAGTTGAAAAGTGATGTGTTCTCAGTTTTGAAATCCTTCTTAACATTAGTAAAAACTCAGTTTGATAAAAATATTAAAAGGATAAGAACTGATAATGGAGCAAAATTCTTCAACAATGAGTGTTCTAGTTTACTGCAGTCTATTGGTATCATGCATGAAAGCAGCTGTCTATACACTCCACAACAAAATGGAGTGGTTGAGAGAAAACACAGACAGATACTTGAGGTGGCTAGAGCAATCAGATTTCAAGGCAACATTCCCATCAAGTTCTGGGGAGAGTGTGTGATGTCAGTCGTATACTTGATCAACAGACTTCCCCCTTCAGTGTTGAAGGGCAAGTCTCCATATGAGCTATTTCATGGTCACAAGGCAAAGATTGATCACCTCAGAACTATAGGTTGCTTATGTTATGCAACCAAAGTGATCAAGCAGAACAAGTTTGCTCCTAGAGCTGAGCCTTATGCTTTGCTAGGATAATCACCAACTCAAAAAGGGTATCTATTGTACAATTTATCTCAGAGAAGGCTCATCATCAGCAGAGATGGCATATTCAAGGAAGATGTATTTCCTTTCAGACAAGTACCCAGCAGACAGAAGGCAATATTCCCAGCTGAACATGTTGCTGCATCAGATGATTTTGATTTCCCTGTATGTGATGAGGACAGAGAACTACCTGTGTCCATTTCTGCTGCTGATGCAGACCCAGAAGATGATATTGCAGTCCTGAATGATGATCAGTCAGAACCAGTAGCTGATTCTTCTGGAAGACCTGTTGATCAGTCAAGTGATCCCATTTCTACAACTAAGTTGGTGGTCAGAAGAACTGAGGAGGTGCCAGTCAAAAAGTCCAGCAGAAATTCTCATCCCCCCATCTGGATGAAGGATTATGTAACTCATAGAACTCATCATCATTCTAAGAGTAACTATGCTTCATATGATAACATTTCATCCAGTTACAAATCCTATTTGTTTTTATTTTTCACAGAAGTTGAGCCAAAAAACTTTGAGGAAGCATTCAAGGATAATAGGTGGATACAAGCCATGCAGCAGGAAGTGAATGCTTTAGAAGAAAATGGCACCTAGAAAATAGTTCCACTATCTGCAGGAAAGAACATTGTTGGCCGTAAGTGGGTGTACAAGATCAAATACAAAGCAGATGGCCAGATTGACAGGTTTAAGGCCAGACTAGTGGCCAAGAGATACAGCCAAACTGGGGGAATTGACTACCAAGAGACATTTTCTCCTGTTGTAAAGATAGCAACAGTTAGAATCATCATAGCTCTGGCAGCTGCTCAAAACTGGAATATTTTTCAGATGGATGTCTTCAGTGCATTTATGCGGGGAGACCTGCTTGAAGAGGTATACATGGAGCTGCCCAAAGGTTTCTATACTACAGAGAAAGGGAAGAATTTTGTGTGCAAGCTGGTAAAGCCTCTCTATGGGCTTAAGCAGGCCTCAAGATGGTGGAATGCCAAGTTGACTGAAGCATTACTACACTCAGGTTATTCACAAAGCCATTTGGACTACTACTGTTCACAAAGAAGAGGAATGGTGCAATGGTGATAGTGTTAATATATGCTGATGATCTGTTGCTTACTGGTAATGATGCTAAGTTGATACAAGAGACCAAGTAAGTCTTATATAATCACTTTAAGATCAAAGACTTGGGAGAGCTTAAGTATTTCCTGGGAATTGAATTCATGAGATCAAGTAGAGGCATACTGATGAATCAAAGAAAAAATGCACTGAAACTGATAGCTGAAGCAGGTCTGGGCAATGCTAAGGCTAGCATGACACCATTGGAGTGTAATCAAAAGTTGACCAGTGTTGAGGTTGATCCAGACAGTATGTATGAAGATATCCCAAGGTATCAAAGCTTAGTTGGTAAACTACTCTATCTCACCATCACAAGGCCAGACATAGCATTTGCAGTCCAATCACTAAGTCAATTTATGCAAGCACCCAAAATGTCACACTTGAAAGCTGCATTGAGAGTGATTAAATATATCAAGTTGGCACCCTGGATAAGGACTACTTATGAGCTCCAGACAGAAGCCTCAACTAAATGGGTATTGTGATGCAGATTGGGCTGCCCGCCCCAGCACAAGGAGGTCAGTCACTAGTTTTGTCCTAAAATTTGGTGACTCTCTCATCTCTTGGAAGTCTAAGAAGCAACATACAGTCTCTAGAAGCTCCACAGAAGCAGAGTATAGAAGTCTAGCTGCATTAACAATAGAGATTGTGTGGGTTACAAGGTTGTTCAAGGAGTTCGATGTGGAGTTAACAGAACCAGCTTTCATTTTTTGTGACAACAAATCTGCATTACAGATAGCTGCTAATCCAGTCTTCCACGAGCGCACCAAACACAGAGAAATAGGCTGTCACTTCATCAGAGAAAAGATCCAGCAAGGACTCATAAAAACTATCTACGTTAACACCAAGGATCAGCGGGCTAATTTGCTCACCAAAGCGCTAGGAAGAACACAACATGAATTCATATTGAGCAAGCTTGGACTATTGAATGTCTTCAATATATCCAGCTTGAGGGGGAGTATTGAAGATATTAGTTGATATATTAGTTGTATTTGTTAGCTGAGTTAGTTGGTAATCAGTTCATTAGTTGTGATTAATTAGGAGTAGTTATGGGAATCAATCCCATGAGATGCAGGAGTAGTATAAGTACCATAGTGCAAATATGTTTGTATGTATATACATATACACGTACGGTTACTGTGAAGTTTTGACAAAAATGAAATAATACTCCTTCGCTTTACTCTCTCTCTCAGATACATTTTCCTCTTCTCGTCTGAACCCTAAAACCAAAATTAACGAATAATAATTTATCCACATAAGTTATAATATTTATGGCAAAAGTTACAAAAAAGTTAGGAGAGAGGAAAAGTTGAGTAATTTATGTTGAGTTTTTGGATTTATTAGTTTAAGTTTAATGTAATTATAATTTTTCTAGATTATAGATGATAAATATTATTATTAGATTAGATATTTAATTAGAAATTAATTCAAGAAAGTCCATAAGCTACTAACATTTTAATTAAAATGATAAAATAAATAATTAAATATTTTTGATACTTTAATTTATATCAGGGGTAAAATCGTAATCCAACTTTTAACTTTGAGGCTTTCCACTTTTAGTAATACTAGTTTCACCGCATGTGTGTTGCACATGTATACCTAGCTATATAGTATATTTGTAGGCGTATGTTGTAGGCACTATATTAGTAACTAATTGAGCATATTATAACCCTTTTGGCTATCAATTATGCGGTGTTGAAATACGTGTCCTCTTTAAATAGTTCCAAATTAAAATGCAAGTGGTCCTGACCTAAAATGTCATCATTGAAGAATGTAACAGAATAAAGAACAGAAAACTACAGGATTTGGTTCTTGAATTTTAAGATATAAATATACAAATCCATGAAGTAAAACAAAATAAAACATATTTTCCAACTTTGGGTACTTCTCTCAAATTACACAATCAATTTGGTTTGAGTTCTCGAATTGGTTCTATCCTATTTAGCAATCCAAAAAGGCTTTGCTTACTGCAGTTCCTATTCTTCTTGGCTCCAATGTTGTTTGGGAGAGTTCAGGATACCTTTACTTCAAACAAAACAACACACTTTCTTCTCATTCTGCTAAGACATTATTCTTATCAGTTCGATCATCAGACACGAGATCTTTTAACATGATCCATGATGATTTAGTGTGAGGCATGCATGATTTATGTCTCTCCGTATACATTGAAGCTTCAACTTTGCCAGCAAGCTCTAAAGCTTGATGTTCATAGTTTATGTTTAGACTGTCTAGGAGTTTTTCAGGGGAAAATTTCTGTGCTGAACACATGTGACGACACATAGAGTCTCCAACACTTGCCTTTCCACTCTGTACAAAACTACTTCCTTATTAGTACTGCAATTTCTATGTTTGTGTATTATAATTTGAGTACTTCAACTTGTTGGTTCATTTAATCAAACAAGTATTCAGTACAATTCATGAATGGTACCTTAGGGAGTGATGGCAGGTATGATTCTGGAATTTCCATTTCAGCAAGGATGCTGCTATTGATGGCCACTGCTGCTTTGTGAATTTGGTTGGCACAATGCGCTTGTGTGTCAAGTGCTTCCTTTGCTTCTCAGATATGCCACAGGTAGGAACACAAACAACTGGTAACCACCTATTTTCTTCCTTGCGCTGAGGCTGAGGATGAACCTGAACAATCTTCCCGAATGATCCTGCACGTGTTGAGTTGTTTGACATGCTTCCTTTCTCAGCATACCAGAACTCTGTGATCTCAAAACCATCCAAGATTTCCTGTGAAGATCTCAATTTTAGCTTCACACTGGCTAAAGCAGAATCTGCTTAAAATTTTGTTTTGGAGATAATATTTGTGGTCTTACAAGGAGCATGGCATCAAGTTTTCTCAATGCAGGAAGGTTGATGTGAATATCTGACCGCAGCCCGCTCGTCAAGTATTGACATATGTTAGCACTTAAATAAGCAAAATCTGCAAAGATAGTAACTCTTACACCAAAGGCTCCAATTCATTTCTCTCTTTCACATTATTTTCTTGTCAGGATGTAAAGGCTCCAATTTTTGTTGTTGACGAAACACAGATGCTGAAGGAAAAAACCAACAATCAGTAAAACAAGAAACAGAACAAAAATTCACTTGATGCATATGTGTCATTGTTAACTGTAACATTATACAACTCGCTGAATATGCAGCCGAGTTTATACACAAAAGCAATCTTGAAGATGAACCCAATCTCTAGATGTGATTCCTCGCAAATAATCTGCATATAAAGGGGAAAACGCGATGATGGTGAAGGAGATATATTATTGGATAAGCCAGAGCGATTGAATAATAAGCAGGGGAAAAAGTGAATAATAAAAGTGAAAACCTGTTTGTATAGAGTGCAGGTTGGAGGTGTTTGATGGGGATGAACGTCTCTATTGGTTGTTATATAGAACAGGGGCAATTGGTTGCGTCCGTTCAAACGCTTGTGAAGCATTACCCCGCTGTGGGGATGGAAAAGTGACAGCCGACGCTTGCAAAACAGTATGCTGCTGTAGTGTTGGAAAAGTGACAGCGTCTCTTGTGCATGAAGGAAAAGTGAATGATACAGTGTAGAAGAAGTCTTGATTGATTAACGGCGTCCTCTTGGCTAATCATATGTTCGAGTTTTGATCGGAGTAGCAACAAATAAGATACATTCATCAATCTATATGAATTTGTTTAGCTGGAGTCTCTGCTGCTATGCTTTATATAGCAGATCGTGAATCCTCCTTTGGGTGAGTGCAGGTTCAGACAATCCATGGACTGCTTGAAAGCCCGATAGCAAAGTAACCGGTTAGAAATCAACATTTATTCTGCAAGTGAAGCTCTGTGTTCTTTTGATACATTTTATCCATTTGAGGAATCTGCAATTGTAAAGTTATAAAGTGTAATGCAATAATCTGGTAGTTCTTTTAGATGATGACTTTTTTATTTGTCCAAATTAGTGCGAGCTTGGATGTGCAAAACCACATATAGTGACTTCACGTTCACAGGTAGTTTAGCTTTCAACAAATAATAATAACAAAGCAAAGCAGAAGAAGAAAGGTTCAGATTTTTAAGGTAGTTAAAGGAATTAGTATGTTTTTTTAAGTGGATTTCTTAAGTGAGGAGTATTTTCGTAATTTGACTTTAGATTTTTAGAGTTGGTGCTTTTAAGGTAGTACAGATAGATATGATAAGATGATATGATATGATATAATATGATATGATTCTTAGAAGGTCTAATGCTGCGTAGCTCATAACGTAGCTAAGTTTTCAATTTCTTTGACGTCTGGCTTTTCTTGGGAAAGACTATTCCAAAGTTAAATTGTGAATGATGTTGTACGGTCCTTTGGACATGTTATGTCTGTAATGGATTAATAGAATGACAATTTCTATTGACAAAAATTCAACCATAAAAGGTCAATCTGAGTTAGTGATTAGTTGTCTCTTCAGCTATTTTCAAACTTGTTAGGTACACAAAAGACTTCACCTGAGGAGAAAGGATTTTTTCACTAAAGTGAGAGTTAGAAAGGTTTAGATGCCTCAAATTCGTCAATCGGCCAATGTCATTTGTGATTGAAGAATTATAGAAGTCATTGTAAGCAAGGTTTAGTGTGTGGAGATGATGAAGTTGGAAGAGGCTGCTGTTGGGATGAATACTTCCATCAAGCTGACTGCAACTAAGGTCCGGTTAACATGTCACAAGTGACTCCATTTCAAGAGCAGCAATCCCTACTCTCATTCCGAGACATTGTTTTTGGGAGATCAATATCATCCCAACAGGCAACAGCTATAGCCGTTGGAGATTTCAAAGGATTGTTTGACCTGAAGCAAAGCAAAAGCTTCAGCGGGAGAGCAAAGATGATGATCAAAGGAAGAAGAAAGGCATGCGCTTCTTAGCAACACAAAACACAGAAATGAATAAAGGAAAAGGAGACTTCCCATTTTTTGTTTGTAATTTTCAGCAAATGTAATTGCAAATCAATCATCATTATCCATATATATACACACACACATGCATGTAGTACGTAATAAAATGAATCTTTAACTATCACCGTGTTTTTTGTGCTTCGAATATCCCTTTAATTTGTTGTAATATTGTTCATTCGTGTGTATGTTATATTGCTCTTCTTTAATTTCAACACTAGTTTGTTGTTACTGTTATTATTTTTGTATTTTCTTTTCAAACTGCTTGGCTATGCTTTATTTTACGATAAAGGCTTATCAGAAGCAACTTCTTTATCTCTAATAGGTAGGGATAAGATCTGTGTACGTTATACCCTTTCAGACTCTACTTATCGATTACACCGGATATATTATTGTTGACTTGTCTATGAGACTTTGAGGTATAAATTGAAGAAAGAAAAAAGAAATGCATCCAGACTAATTTGTGGTTGCAAGTGTAAAGTCAATCTCCAAACAGACTCGAGTCTTTTAAGTCTTGGTTGCTACCGATATGAGTTGTCGAGGAGTGATGGGAATGTTTTACCCTTAATTAGAGATTTCGAGTTCGGAACCTTAGTGTAAAGAGATTTCTATTGGGAGTGCTACTCCTGCATGAGTGTTGTAATATTCAATCCAAGTTTAGTCGGAAATCCTGGAGATTATTACTATTAACAAAATAATATTACGCCCTATGTCCTAATTTTCTCATCTGTAACACACACTGTAGAAAAATTTCTGCAGAAGCTGTATCGAATTTTCAATGAGAGAAAGTATTGCTTGACTAAGTCAAGTGAGGAAAGAAAAAAGAACAATAATTAATTAAGACATGATTTAAGTCCTCCATAATTTTCCAGCTTTTCGGACTAAGTTAATGAGGGAAATTCTATCAATATTCCACCTAAGTCTTTAAGTCAATTTCCACAAAGACTGTGGGGCAGGGAGAGCAAATATGACACCATTCAAACATGAAGAGATGGAAAATAACCGAAGTCTATAGTAGTAAACATTTTCAGTTGAATAAATTGATTCACAAAGTTAAAGAAAGAAAAGCGTGTTTGGGCCTACTTGTCCTCCAATACTTTTGGTTTGTGAAAAAAGATTTAACACACATGAAAAATAGTGAAGATCGCTTACTTCCTATTGATGACCTCTATAAGCTAAAAAATTCCGTGTGTATCAGGCCGAGGCTATTCAAATTCTTCCTCGAGTCATATGGATAGTTCCGTAAAGGTCGAGGCTATTAGAATTCTTCTTCAGGTCATTGTGTAATGACCATGCACAGTGCATGGCCTTTTGGCAAAAATAATTACCAAAAAACAGTCATTTGTTGTATAGGCATGCATAATCAGTGTAGATTTTATATATAGTCAAGCTATATTCAGTTTTGAATATATTATAATGTATATTTAGTGTATAGCATATGTATAAATAATCTATATAATATAGTCAGTATATACTTTCCATGACTTTTGGTAAGTTATATATTGAATAGTCATGTATATTTTCTATGATTTTTGGCTATTTTTAATCCAAATAAAGAAGGGTTAGATTTGTTGTAAATAAATTAGTTTATTGTTTATCCGATATAAAAATGCCAATGATGGTTAAAAACACAAGTATACCCCTAAACTAGAGTTGGATTTTCAGTTACACACATGACTTTAACTTTTTCGAATCATTAGGAGGACTTGTAGTTCCTTAAAAAGTGCACAATTTTGAAGAATCCAACATGTATGACATATTCGTTGACATTTTTGAAGAGTCTAAGTAACATAACTAAGAGTCTATCAACACTAAATTAACTTACTGTAGGGACCGCGTGCACCCTCACCCTAACCCCACATTAGTATGATATTGTCCGCTTTGGGCTTACGGATTTATTTTTGGGCATCTCCCAAAATTCCTCATACTAATGGGATTGGGTTCAACCTTATAATTTGGTCATTTTACCTTTCCAACCGATGTGGGAGAGAGGAGTTTGCATTTTGCATCCCAACAAACCTCCCCTCAAACTCTGACCACACAATCTCATGGCCTCCCCTCCAGCGATTATCATTTCGGATCTACCATCATCTTGTACCACCGCAACAACCTGCGGAATACGCCGCTCGACCATCCTGTCGAGAAGACTTTCGACACAAGGCATTACCATAGAGCTCCACATCGCTAGGTTATGCCATCCAGCAATTATCATTTCAGATCTACCACCATCTCGTACCGTCGCAACACCTTGCGGGGCACGTCGCCTGTACTATCACATGATAGGAAGAGATTCGATACAAGACACCCTTGCAGATCTTTGGTCTTAATACCATACCGGTGTCTCCGCACACGTCGGTCCATTACTCCTGCCCTCCGAACCTAGGCTCTGATACCACTTGTAGGGAAAAATAAAACCCTTCTCCCCTAAACCCCAAGATCTCCGCCTCTTTTGCAAAAAAAGAGAAAATTAAAAAATAAAACAACACAAGAATTTAACGTGAAAAACACAAAATTGGGAAAAACCACAACCATTGTCAAAAGACAACAACCGACTAGTATGTGAAAATTTTTTACAATCACATAAAACCTCAGTACATTCTCCTAACAAACGATATTAGAAATATATTTGGTTTGGTACATTTAAAAACATAACTTAAGCCCCCTTATATAGGCAAGCCTCCAAGCTATTCTTCAATAATT
>JAOTQJ010124264.1:0-10461 GCA_025642045.1 Solanum sejunctum
ACTATCATCATGCTATCTCCTCTTTAATAGTACTCCTAAAAAATTCAAGCTTAGGGTCTAGCACTAACATGTGCATCCATCACATGCCTATCGTATGCTGACTTGCAATTACTAGGTAAAAATTTAGAGAACATAATGCTACTAAAATCTCATAGCGAGTAATCAATCAACACATCCCCTCTTCACAACTCATGTACCACTCACCCATTCACTAAAGCTCCTTATCTGGTTAATCTTATGACTCTATGAATCTCATGATCTCTCACATACAATCATAAGCCTAATTTTGATCTATCACATAAAAGCAATCTTTTCCCTTTTTTAAGAACTGTACTTCGCCCTCAATAGTATTAATGCTACAACACATCAACATGTACTTCCTTCTAGTTTGGGACATGCTTTAACACATTCTGACACTAACTCTCTCTCTATATATACCTCATCTCATCATGACAATCATATGATACTTTTGACTTTCTCATCACGCTTATGGTCATCGACTCATCCCTTCACTAGTTACCTAATGGATATATATCTCTAACTATAAGCCTCAATTAGTCATCACTCTTGATATCTTGTAAAAAGAATACGAGCATAACTCATTACCAATAAACATAACCACGCAGGATAAGAAAGAATAATTAAATGAAAGTATCCTAATAGTCTCCATAGCCTCTCAAAGATAAGTATGGATGTCTTCGTACTGATCCTTAAGACTCTACTTAGACTCAGCTTGTATACACGTGAGACCTACAAACCTAGTCTCTGATACCAACTATCACAACCTGAAATTCAGGAGTGATGGCACTTGTGTTATCCCACCAAGACAAGTCAGCCTACAACCCAACTATAACATTAAGAATGCAGAATTATAATAAAAATAAAAGTTCAACTTAGTGAAAATTCACAAAAACCTACTTGTCACACGCACAAGCTTCTAATGTATTACAATAGATTCGAAAGAAAACACAAGTGTCAAATGATATTGTATCTAGAATAGAACAAAATCACAAATAGGAGCAAGAAGTCTATTGGGATAGCAAACAACTGCCTCTCACAATCTCAACAGGCAGCCACGGACAAGAAAAGTGAAGAGTATCACAATAACCTGGACTCACAACCTACAAAATTATTGTAGCAAGGAGGTGAGTACCAAACACACAATACTCCACAAGTGAACTAATAAACACAAAGTGAAGTAATATAGAATACAGGTACCCCTAACACTCCAACCAAAAACTCGCAACTACAACCTGCACAAAACACTTAGAAAGGGATAACCCATAATACTTAATAGGTAGCAATAGCAAGAACAAGTACACATCAAATCAATGATTTCAATAACATAAATGAGGACTCAGGCCTCTGTATCACATTTCTTTTGGGTAATAGGTTCTTTGATATTGAGTATATTAAGTTTGTTTAATATGTCTTCCTTTATTATTATTGTGCCAGAACATGGCACCCAATCATACATATATATATATATATATATATATAGAGAGAGAGAGAGAGAGAGAGAGATGTGTCAGAATGTGACACCCGATCCAATATATGTATATGTGTCAGAACGTGACACCCGATCAAATATATCTATATGTGTCAGAATGTGATACCCAATCCAATATATGTCTATGTGTCAAAATGGGAGGCCGTATCCAATATATGTATGCGTGTTGGAACGTGACACCCGATCCAATATATGTGTGTGTGTCAGAACATGACACCCGATTCAATATATGTAATTCATTATTCTTTATTATTACTTCTCACTTCATTATCAATGTTTCATCAAGCCATCTTTATTTAAGGCATCACTTTGAGAGATCATGTTCAAGATTATAAATGGATTCCATGGTCTTGGGATTGTAGACCAATCACAACAAATATATCAGTTAACTAAATCATAGTCATTAAGTACCATTTTGATATTCATAACAAATAATCACTATTTCAAATATAATAGACCTCCATCATTATTACACAAGTCAACTATCAACACAGGATAACTACCCAATTTAAAATATTCCAATCAAAGGCTACATAAATCATTCTCAACACTTCATACAAGAAGTATAAGATTCTATATACTTAACAAAGGTTAAGAAATCCACTTGCCTTGTGTAGTCTCGAATCACATCAATTTCAAAGTTTTTCCCCTTTTAATGACACTCCAGTCCATCAAAATCTATTCAAATATAGCATCATAATTATATAATGAATCTAACAACAATAAAAGAAATAAATTTCATCGTTGAAAAATATCATTGGAATCTGAAAAATTATACATTAAAATGTTCCCCAAGTGGTAAGGAATTCAATGGTGAAAACATTTCCAAAATGGAGCTAATATGAGGAATAGATCGCATGTTAAAGTTTTCAAAAATACATTAAAAATACAGCAGCAAGATTTGTAGATTTTACCTCGAATGAAGAAACATAGTTAGTTTCTAAAAGTCCCATGGTGTTCTCCTTAAAAATGTATACAATTTAGCCTTTTGAATCAGTCAAACCCGATCAACGTTGAGAGAGAAACTTTTGTTGAAGTTTGGAAAAGTTTGCAATCTTCTCTTCTCTTTCTTGGAGAGAATCCTCAATTTTTGCAATTCTTTTAAAGTAAAAGAGCTTGGAAGGACATTATTGAAAGAATTATACTTGATTATTGAAATCGTGACTTAGACTCTTTAGAGCTCTTGATAAAGGACCATAATTCTTTAAGAAGAAGAGTCAAGAAATCCTTTCTTGGGATTCTTGAATTTGTTTTCTTAAAACCCTAGGTTATAATTTAGAATTCTATTAGATCTTCAAGAATAGATGAAGAAATTTAGGTTGGTTAGATTGAAATTCATGAAAAATAACTTACCTTGAGGAGGAATCTTGGAAGCTAATCCTAACTTGATGATTTTCTTAATGATCTTTGAGCATTTATGTTTAGGAGAGAAGGGAGAGTTTTTTTTATTATTATGAAAACTAACTTTTTATAGGTTTTGGGACCATAATTAGACTCCCAGAGGTGTTAGGATAAAAATAGCATTAATAATGAAGAAAAAATGGCATTAACTCGTCCAATTGGGGTTTGCGATGCGCTTCGGGTGTGGACCTTTGGACAACTTTGCACCCCTTGACTAAAATGGTCATAACTTTCTACCACGAACTCTGATTAATGCAAAATTAGATGCATTGGAAAGTTAATCTGACTATATTTGATTTGATGTACTATGGATCCTCTAACTCATTATACTTTAGGAGATATGACCATTTGAATTTGACCCTTCTGTCAACCCATACGAAAACTTAGTTGCTAGAAATTCTTTGAACATGGCTTGATGTTAAAGATCCTTTATGACTCTAAATCACACCTAATATAATTTAAATACTCAAGAATTTATCTCAGCACGTATATACAACTTACAAGTCATTGATTCACCTAACTTTTATAAAATCATACATTAGAACTACGACCTCATATTGGCTTCAATTCTAGTTCGATACTAAGAAATTGACTTTAACATCTATGCTCAATTAAGAATCCTCACTTAAAATCCTATATCATATGAAAGATGATTCGGTCTTAGCTTGAAAAAAACTTGGGGTGTTACAACAACACTAGTGCATCCCAAGGGGATTGGCTAGGCCTAATGAAAATCTTTTCCAACAAATCCCTTAATTGTTCCTTCAACACTTTCAACTCCGTCGGTGCCATATGGTAAGGAGGAAAAGAAATGGGTTGACTATCGAGAAGAAGATCTACACCAAAATCTATTTGCATTTCAGGAGGAACACCGGGAAGGTCATTTGGGAAGACATCAACAAACTCATTTACAATTAAAACCAAATTTATGGGTAGGACATTAGACTCCACATCCCTATCCCTCAAAAGATGGTAAAGAAACCCTTTAGAGATCATCTTATGGGTTTTTGATGAAGAGATGAATCTATGCTTGACCACCACATCTTGACTCTCCCACTCATGTACGGGTTCATTTGGCAATTGGAATTTGAATCTATGCTTGACCACCATATCTTGACTCTCCCACTCAAGTACGAGTTCATTTGGAAATTGGAATTTGACCCTATGGGTTCTACAATCAATAGAAGCATAGTAGGAATGCAACCAATCCATCACAAGAATGACATCAAAATCAACAATGTCTAACTCAACAAGATCACAAGGCAACATTTTATGCAAGATGCAAATAGGAAAGCTTTTATAAACTTTTCTAGCAACAATAGATGCACCAATAGAAGTAGACACCTCATACAACTCATGCAACAACTCGGGGTCAGCATGAGATTTTTTGGCAACAAAAGGGCTAACAAAATATAGAATGGCACCTGTATCAATCAATGCATACACATCAAGGTCAAAGATTTTCAACATACTGGGAACAAAGTGGAGGACTTCGTCAACCCCTTACTGCCCGTGCAAAGCATAAAACCAATTGTGCCTTGGGGCACTATCTTGTCGGCTGCCTCTCACCAAAGGGACCGCATTAGCACCTTGAGGATGAACCTTCTTATCCTTGTTGTGATTTCAAGGGTAATATATTATCTTATGTCCCATTTTCCCATAACCATAGCAAGCAACGGTATCCCTCAAGCATGGGCCACCATGACCCCTGCCATATTTCGAATACACATCCATAGGAGCTGAATCCCTACCACCTTGGGCCCTTGGAAAAATATTTGCAACTGTCTTTTGAAATGCATGAGAAGACCCTTGGCCACGTTGGAATCGACCACTCTTTTAGAACTTACCCTCAAAATGGGCCCTCTTGGCCTCATGCCCATTTCCACTCCTTAATGTCTCCTCTTCCATTTGTTCAGCATAGGTTATCAAACGTGACAAGTCCATGTCGCTATTCAATATAGCGGACCAACATTCTTCACTAACAAAGTCAGAGCCACCCATAATAAATTTAGTCATTCTCGACCTTGGGTTGGCAATCAAGTAAGGAGAAAACTTTGAAAGTTGGGTGAACTTGAAGGCATACTCTCTCACACTCATGGACCCTTGTCTCAAATTAATAAATTTCACTAACTTAGCTTCCCCAAGTTCAAGATGGGAGAATCAATTAACGAATGCCACCTTGAACTCCTCATACAGCACCACACAGTTGACTCCCTTTTCCTCCTTCCATTAGTTGTACCATATTTGCACTACTTCTTTGACTTTGTAAGTAGCCAATTCTTCCTTATCCTCCGACCTCACACCTATAATAGATAAAATCTTATAAATCTCATCATGAATTCTTGAAGATCCTCACTCACCTTTGTCCTACGGAATTCCCGGGGATTTATTCTCATAAAGTCTCTCACCCGTAAGGCCGGTGTAGGAGCATGAGGGGATTGGGCCCATTTATTGGTTTAATTAGCCACCACTTGTACAAATAGGGCAAGAACATCCCTAAGTTCTCCATTGGCCAGTTGCTCCTTGGGTGTATGCGCTCGTCTCGCTCTTGCGTTAGGGGAGGAAAGCTTACTTCAACTCTGTAGCACAACTTAGAACATGAAGAAGGGAAACAATTCCTAAAACATCTCATAGTCACCTACTTATAAATGTGGTGCACAACACAATCATGAATAGGACTCTAATTGATGCATTGTGTTTGACTACTCCAAAGATCTAACAGTCTAATGCTCTAATACCACTTTCGTTACAGTCCAAGCCTAGGACTTAGACATGATAGAAATCCCAAACAAGCCTCATAGAATATCATTACACATCCTTGCTCACTGAAACAATAAACATGATGAAAATTAGCAAAAACAATGGAATTGGGACTAAGGATAAACCTTTATATCATAACATCAAGAAACAAGAGAGTCTAGCCTCATAACATAGATATATAACATATCCAACAACACCTCTACTGCATAGATAAGAGTGGGGGCTAAGACAACTGACTAGGCTCACCCTCATAGTCAATAGCTAACCAAAAGAAATATAGTCTTAAAACATAGCAAGAATTCATAAGAAACATCTCCAAAGTGGAGGACTCACCAACAAGCTTCTAGGACAATCAAACTAGCCACGTAGAGGAGGAGGAGGATCAAACGGTGCATATGTTCCTATATGGTGAAATAATATAGGCATGGAGTATGCATTAGAACAGTTGAATGTACTAAGTACGTAGGATATAATTCAATAAGAGATAGGTATCATAGGCAAAATGCATAATCATAAGGAATAGATAGCATACGAATAACATGACATGTATGAACATTGCTCTAAGTAAAATCATGATTATATAGAACATAATATAAGTGTAAGGAGTCACCATTATAGTGCAAGCCAAGGACTACCACCCCTTTAGTAGGAGCATGTGGTACAAACCCCTTCATGAGGTTATGGAGTAAAAACCCCCCAACGGGTTGATGGAGTACAAACTCCCCAACAGGTTGATAGGTGCAAACCTCCAACAAGGTTAATTAGTACAAATCCCCAAAAAGGTTACCTGGGCCTAACACCCTCCAATTTAGCTGATCGAGGTACTAACTCCTTAAGAAGGTTACCCGAGCCTATAACCCCCCAATCTAGGCATGGTCATCCCCAATACTATAGAGATTATATCATATATATATATATATATATATAGATATAGATAGATAGATAGATAGATAGATAGATAGATAGATAAACTTCTTTCATCATCATATACATGCACCCCTTTCATTATCATTCTATCATTATTTCATCATCATAAAGTCATTCAATTCATAATATATGCGTTGGACCTTCAATTCCTCAAGGTACCATAACTGGACATTTTAACAAATACTTGGTGGGTGAGCGATTCTAGTATAATATCATGCAATTTTAGAGTGAAATCATCCTTGAAAATTCAATGAAAAGACCTTGAATAAATAATTAGTAACATCGTCAAGCAAAATCCATCAAAACCATTCAAAAAATCTTACAAATAGACCTTGGTTTCATAGGTCAGAACATGGTAAAACAATCACATTTTCAGAAATCTTAACATAGTGTGCACTGAATTTCATAATAAATAATACCCATGAGTAAATAAACTTTAAATCATGTAATTTTAAGTAAAAGGAAGCTTGGGCATCATGGGTGAAAGGAACCCATAGAAGAAACCCACATACCTTAGATTTAGAAATGAAATTGATGAAGATTGGAGACGGAGACTTGAAGCTTGAGTGCAATACTTAAGATCCGAGAAGGGTTTTAAGACTTGAATTCAGGTGGTGAAATATTGGCTAAGTGTTTGAGTAAGTATTGGGGATTGTTTTGAATGATATGAGAGTGAAAAATGGTTAATAGGTATATTCACATTTGGAGAGACTTAGGTTCAAGACTTAAAAGCCTTGGACCGCAAGAAATTAATTGGGCAAAATCTACATAGGTCTGCATCTAGTCTGCCACGTGAACCTATCGTAGAGGCTATATTTACACATCTTCACGATGGAGAAGCATCGCGATGCCATCGCGGACAGACACTAGAATAGCAAAGCTGCAAAAATTGATATTGCTAATCATTTGCTCTTAAATCAGGGTAAAACCTATCTTACACTCAAAATGACCCCCTGATCAAGAATAGGAAGTTAGAGTTTTGATATCGTGCATGGATTTTGAGATATATGAAAATACGATTTCCAGCACTTCTGAGGAACATTTTTGGGCACTTTTTGGGGTCGTTTCAAATGGTCTAGGAAAATTTCTAATGACATCATTCATTTTAGGTTGCATCTTTATACCATCCCCCGATAACACATGCCACTAGAAAGCAACCTCCCTCAATAAAAATTCACACTTTTCATATTTAGCATATAATTTCTCCTCCCTCAATCTTAACAACACAACCCTCTAATGAGCCCCATGGTCCTCCTAACCAAGATAATAGATCAAAATATCATCAATGAAGACCACAATAAAGGAATCAAAGTAGGGTTTGAAGACCCAATGGCTGGTGTAGTGGTCAACTCAAAAGACATCACAAGAAACTCATAATGCCCATATCTAGTCTAGAAGGTCATCTTGGGAATATCACACTACCTTACCTTTACTTGATGATACCTAGATCAAAGATCAATCAGAAATGGCTAGCCCCTTGCAATTGGTCAAACAAATCATCAATTCTTGGAAGAGAATACCTATTCTTGATGGTAACCTTATTGAGTTATCGGTAGTCAATACACATCTTAAGGGACCCATTCTTATTTTTCACAAACAACCCAGGTACACCCCTAAGATATTAATTAACCCTAATGAACCCCTTTTCCAACAAGTCCCACAATTGTTCCTTCAACTCTTTCAACTCTGTGGAGGTTACATGGTAAGGAGGAATAGAAATGGTTTGAGTATCGGGAAGAAGATCTATACCAAAATATATTTTCCTTTCAGGAGGAACACCAGGAAGGTCATCTAGGAAGACATCAAGAAACACATTTACAACCGGAACTGACTGTATGTGGAGGATATTAGACCCCATAACCCTAACCTTCGCAGGATGGTAAGGACACCCCCTTAGAGATTATCTTACGAGCTTTAATGCAAGAGATGAATCTACCATTGACCACCACATCTTGACCCCCCCACTCAAGGATGAGTTCATTTTGAAATTAGAATTTGAATCTATGGGTTTTTCAATCAATAGAAGCACAGTAGGCATGCAACCAATCCATCCTAAGAATGACATCAAAATCAGCCATGTCTAACTCAACACGATCACAAGGCAACATTATAATGAAAGATACAAAAAGGACAACTTCTATAAACCTCAAAGGACAACTTCTATAAACCTCTTTAGTAATAATAGATGCACCAATAGGATTAGATACCTCATATGACTCATGCAATAATTCGAGGTCAACATAGAACTTTTTGGCAACAAAAGAGGTAGCAAATGAAAGAGTGGCACCCAGATCAATCAATGCATACAGATCAAAGTTAAAGATATTCAACATACCAGTAACAAAGATTTTCTACACACCAACTATCTACACTACTCTTTTGAGTTGGTAAGCCACCAACTCTGCCTTATCCTCCAACCTTATTCCCAGAATAGACAAAATCTCATAAACCTTAGCAAAGTATTATTGATGATCCTTACTCACATTTGACCCATAAAATTTTAGGGGATTCAATCTCATAAAGTCTCTCGCCCGAGAGGATAGTGTAGGAGCATGAGGGGATTGGGCCCCTTGATTAGCTTAGTTAGCCACCACTTGTGCAAGCAAGGTGAAAGTATCCCTAATCGCTCCATTGGTTGGTTGCTCCTTGGGTGTGTGAGCTAATCTCCCTCTCATGTTAGGCATGATCTAGCATAACAAGGAACAAATGTTAGGGGAGGAAAGCTTACTTCAACTGTATATCACAACTTTGAACATGATAAAGGGAAACAATTCCTAAAATTTCTCATAGCCTCCTACTTATAATTATGGTGCATAACACAATCATGAATAGAAGTCTAATCAACGTGGTGTGTTGGACTCTGAGGATCTTATAGCCTAGTGCTCTGGTACCACCTTTATGATGACCCAAGCCTAGGGCCTAGATGTGACCGGCGAATTGGAAACTCGAAGGAATCCCAAACAAGCCTCACAGCATATTATTACACATCCTTGATCGCGGAAGCAATAAAAATGACAATGTGAAATAAGAATAAACAGGGGAATTCGGACTAAGGATAAACCTTCATATCATAACATCAAGAAACAAGAGACTAAAGACTAATAACATAGATACATAACATGTCCAACAACACCTCTATTGCATAGATAAAAGCAGGTGCCAAGACAAGCAATCGGGCTCACCCTCATAGTCAATATATAACAAAAAGAAAGATAGTTTGAATACATAGAAATATTTCATAAGCAACAACCCTAAAGTGGTTAACTGACCAACAAGCTTATTGAATAATCAAACTAGCGACGTGAACGAAGAGGATGATCAAAGTGGTGCACTAGTTCCTACATGGTGACATCATATAGGCATAGAGTACGTGTACGTACATTTTAATATACTAAGTAGATAGGATGCAATGCAAGAAGAGATAGGCATTATATGTAAAATGCATAATTATAAGCAATAGATAGCATACTAACAATATGACATATATGAATGATGATTTAAGTAAAATCATGCTTACATAAAAGATAATATGAGCATAAGGAGTGACTATTATAGTACAAGCCAATTTCTACCACCCACTTGGATAGGTGCATGAGGTACAAACCCCTTCATGAGATTGATGGAATACAACCCCCACCCATCCACCCAACACGTTTGATAGAGTATAACCCCCCCCCCAATGGGTTGATAGAGTACAAACCCTTAAATTGGTTGATGTGTACAAACACCCAACAAGTTTGATGTGTACAAACCCCCAACAAAGTTACCCAGGCCAACCATCCCTCGAATTTGATGGTCGAGGAGCTAACCCCTTAACAAGGTTATACGGGCCTATAACCCCCCGAGCTAGGCATGGTCATCCC
>JAOTQJ010124285.1:0-10460 GCA_025642045.1 Solanum sejunctum
CTCCAACACAAGTCCCCAACTGTAGCCCAAGTGAGCCGAGGCGAACAGCGGCCAAGCACTCACGTCATAGGATAGGTAAACCAAGTAGATGGCGCCAAGCGTTTACGTATCGTAATGCATAAAGGTTATCATGCCTATTTATTGAGCCGAGGCGATGGTGCCATGCACTCCCGTGAGCTGGGGCGAACTCGGCCCAGCACTCACACGTCATGATTGCCATCCCAAGCCCAGCTCCTTATGTCTTGAAGTTAAGCAAAGCCGGCCCATGGGCAAACCGACCCGCTGTATCCAACCTACTTCGGAATATATGTACATAGATACATATAATTACACATGTGCACGAAATAATCAGCCCGGGAACCGGTGAACGAGGCCAAAAGGGGCACCAACAGAGTCGTTAGAATCATATGCATAAAAACTAGTTTCAAAACGTTATAAATATGTAAATTTATTATTTATGAAATCAAAGAATTATTCTTCTAAGAATCCCTATTTTTTCTAAAACTGTTCAGCTTCACATTTAATGGTGATTTAGGAATAAATTGAACTTATAGTTTCCAAACTACTTAGTTTTTGCTCAAACAAATATTATTCATGGATTCTAATATTCCAGAATTATGGATGAGGTTCATTTATCATAGGATCAGCCAAAAAGAACATAAATTATATTTAAACCCAATTTGCAAAGGAAGAGGGATTTTATCGAATGTTCGACGTAAACCAAACGTACTATTTCATGCCAAGAGATCGGAAACTTTTACATACCTCAATTTTGCTTGCCAACTAGCTCCAACATAAGGTCAACCCAAACTTAGACTTTCGGATGTTCAATGTCTACACAATTACAATAACGCCAACAATTAATATCCATAGCGTGCCTTAATTCCTAACTTTTTAGTTCTAAATGTTATAAAAATTTTGGCAGCATCTCCCCTTAATATACGCCACCCCAAGAATTCAACTCGGCTCGAATAATCAATTAACAACAACAACAACAACTTATAACATCAATAAATCTTTTTCAGTACCACCACAACACCAAAACGCCACAAAACGCTATTGCGATGTAAATGGTAAAATAGGGCAGCGGTGATTCAAATATATATCTACTATATTCAAGCTTCTTATATACTCCAGAAACCATAATACATCACCCCAACGCCCAATCCAAACCCCCAACGCTAAAACATAACATTATACCTTCGACGGGACTCCAATTCAAGCTAACTTTCATAGTTTTCTAACACTACTTTCACCCCATAAAGACTATTTCCATGACAAGTAACCACAAATACATGACAACAACTCAATATATAACCATATGCAAATTTGTTCCCAATTTAACCCCAAATTCGAAATCCGTAATAATTCCACTAACAACCAATCCTATTTTTGTGTTTTACCCTCATTATAACACATTCCTAACACCTTCACAACCTTTAATCAACATAAACGAAGCTAAATAACATACCTTTCAATCTTTCACTACACCCAAATTCTTCATAGCCGCTAAACTATGCGTTTTCTTGACTAACCAACGCCTCCACGCTACTTAGGGGCTTCAATATACCGAGCTTGAAGCGTCAAATAATCAAAAACACGAAAAATTGGAATTCTTTTTAAAAATCACTTTAGCAACCCAAGAGGGTTCTACAACTTTGCTCTATATTTTTTTCAAAATTTTTGGCTAAGTAGGGGACTTGGTCATCTTGTCCAAGACACCCTCTTATATATAGGCAATGAGGGTGCTACTTGGACCAATCAAAAGATTACATATATATATTTGACCCCACCACAAATTATGCTTAAGGATTAAACCTAAAAGAAAATTTACGTTCGGTCCCAAACTTTATTAAAGCGAACCAATTAAGGACTTTCGGGGTTTAAGTTAAATTACGGGTTCTAACAGCTTTCTTATTTTTTATCTCTTTTGAAATATTTTAATGTAAAAATGTGATGGATTGCCTCTAGAAGTCCATCACTTTTTCTCGCAGAATTTTTCCAGCAAGTTTTATTTATTTATTTTTAATATATTTTTATAAATTGCGACAGACACAGTGATAGAGTTCATAGCTTATTTCTTTGTAAATTAAACCTTTAAATATTTTACGGTGTGAATTTTAATAACTAAATAATAAATTTTGAAAAAATCATTATCCGTCACTTTTTTATTTACTAAAAAATAAGTTATTAATCAAATAAAATAATTAAACTTTTTAATGGGGAGACGGACTTGGGGACTTTGTCTGTCGCGCCCAAATTCGAATATTATTAGTTGACCCATCTTTTTCCTGTCACACCCCAAAGTCCCATTAGGGCAGACTGGCACCCGTTGTTGATAAGGCTTAAGAGAACCAATCTATAATAATGTCCTTTTTATACACACTATAAGGGGTTTCTGTATTTGACATGCATTTAAGAAGCTGAACAGTGATAACAAGACAAAAGGAAATGCATATGACTAGGCCGTTGGAGACACGGTATTTAAAGTATGAGACATGACCAAAATTTACTTTATATAGTCTACAAAGCCTCTAAATAAAGAAAACATCTAATAAGGGTCGAGATAGCAATCAAAACATGTAAGCTCTAAGCATATACAAAGCCCCAAAGCAACCTGGAGCTTGGTGTCAACAACTGAATACCCTATACTTCTACTGGGGATATCTACTA
Organism: Solanum sejunctum; assembly: GCA_025642045.1. NCBI lineage: Eukaryota > Viridiplantae > Streptophyta > Magnoliopsida > Solanales > Solanaceae > Solanum > Solanum sejunctum. The sequence goes on from JAOTQJ010124285.1 coordinate 2,674, forward strand.
GCACTTGTACCTGCAGCATGAAATGTAGGTCCCCCGTATGGGATATCAGTACGAGATAATGTACTGTGTATGTAAGCCAGGATATACTATATATAAAGTAACAACTCAAATGAAACCATGCATTTGTGGCAGAATATGGACCATCCTTAGTTATACTGTGGAATATTGTACTTTATGTCATTTATATTACTTTACCTTTACTATATAATCTGTGCACAGGTGTAAAACAAACGACCAACTGATCAATGGTGAAACTATATTGGGTTCGTCCCTGCCTAGGTTATACTCAATCCCTTGGGCTACCACCTGTCGAAAATTGTATGCTTTATCTTTCAATTACCTTTGAGATGATTGTTTTGGTGGCCATAATATTAAAGCTGTAGGACAAAAAATGTAGCATGTGACATGTGGATAATCACACAAGACAACATGATAATAAAAAGAGTACGTTACTGAAATAATAAAATGCATATGAAATGAAACAACCTGTGAACTTTATTTAGTAACAAGAACTCACATCACTTGGTATCCAAGCATGTATGCAGTTTTAAAGGTGACTATGTATGGAATCATATGAACATGTACAAGATTAGAGACATGGTTAAAAGTTGTGTCGGAGTTGGTGAATGCCTTTATGTACCAAGGAGAGAGCTATGTTTCATGCCAAGTGATACGAAATCAAATAACCTTACATACCTTGTTGTATGACGTTGTTACCACCTCGAGATAACTTTCCCTTCCTCCAAATACTTATCTATAACATAGTAGGTGATAAAACTAGCATTAATAGCCAATATATACACCTTGACATTCCAATCACATAAGAAAATAATACATGGGCAGCAAGCGGGTGATTATAAACCTGAGCATATTCCTTTAGCCTTTCCTTCCCTAATTGTATTTTCTAACACAAATTCGTATGTACGCATAATGTACAATCTATTTTGATGTCATAATAGTCTTACAATAGCCCACAAAGTACATCACATCACAATTCTGCACAATCTAAAAATGGACAGCATAACGTTACCTCCCATCGCTACATTTAGACGTCGATAATTCCAAACTTATTTCAAATTTAACCAAACTGTTCTAGCAAAATTTAAACATATAGACAGACCTAAAATAGTCTTATAACCGCTAGTTAAAATCAACATAACACTTAAGATAACTCAATAAAACACGCTGGTCAAATGGAATCAAAAATCAGGGAAGCAATGTTAGACCCCATAAGTTAGGACCCATAAGTCCTTAATTGGTTTAATTTGATAAAGTTTGGGACCAAATGTAGATTTTGTACTAAGTTTAATCCTTAAGAATAAAAAAGTTATGGGGTCATGTGTTTGTCCAGTTTCTATTGGTCCATGTATGGACTTGGATCTATATATAGAACCTTGTGAGAATTATCTTCTACAGGAGAGGGAGTTATACTTAGAAAAATTTGGAAAAAAACTTGTGAAGGTCTCAGCCAGCAACTATATGAAAGAAAAATTATTTTTTTTGAGTTTTCAATTATTTGACGCTTCAAGCTTGTTATATTGGATCCCCTAAGTGATGTAGAGGCGTTAGTTGGTCAAGAAAATGTTGGTTCGACGGGTAGGAAGATGTGCGTCTTGAAAGGATCTTGAAAGGTATGTTAATTTCTACCTTAATTCTTGTTAATTAAAGCTTGTGGGTGTGTTAGGGTGCATTATAATGAAGGTAAAACATGAAAAAAGGTTGGTTATTAATTGAATTTTGAATTTCAAATTTGGGATTGGAATTGAGAACAAGGTGCATATGATGATATATGAATTTATAGTCACGTGTTTATGTTTAGTTGTCATGGAAATAGTCTTTGTTGAGTGAAAGAAGTGTTGGAAAAACTATATTAATGTTTACATGAAGATTAGCTTGAATTGGAGCCCCGTTGAAGGTTTAATGTTACATTTTAGCGTTGGGGGTTTGCGTTGGGCGTTGGAGTGATGTATTATGGTTCTTGGAGTATATAGGAATGCTTCAATATGGTAGATATATGTTTGAATTAATGCTGACCTATTTTACTATTGACGTCGCAATAGCATTTTGTGGTGTTTTGATGTTATGATGGTATTGGAAAAGGTTTATTGATGCTGTAGGTTGTTGTTGTTATTGTTGATTGATTATTTGAGCCGAGTTGAATTCTCAGGGTGACATATTTTCAGGGAAAATTCTGCCAAAACTTTTATAAAATTTGAAACTAGAAAGTTAGGATTTAAGACCCTCTATGGTTATTAATCGTTGGCGTTATTGTGATTCGTGTAGACGTGGGATATTCGGAAGCATAGATTTGATTGGTCTTGCATGGAGTTAGTTGGAGGAAAGGAATCAAGGTATGTAAATATTTCTACCTCTTGGCATGAATTAGTTTACATTGGGTCAACGTCTTAGGTTTGAAAAGTCCCTTTTTCCTTCACAAATTGGGTCCAAAGATACCTTAGGTCCACTCCTTGGTACCTTTATAAAGATGGTATTTATACTTTGACTCTTAGTATGTAAAACCCGCAAGTTGTTAAAAATGTGAAATAGTTGAGTATGTTAAAAGAAGGTATTTTGTTGGAGGGCGCAAATGCCCGTAACGTTCGGTGAAAAGCCTAAATGGAACTATGTCCATTACTTGCCACAATTTTGCTAAGTTAGTCCCATCCATAACTTTTGATTCTTTAAAAATTCATGAACAATGTTCGTTGACCGAAAGTTAATTAGTTGGAAAGCTACGGGTTTTATTGTTTTGAAATCACTTTAAAAATTATTTTGAAGAATGTTAGTAAGGTGTATGATGAGAAAGTTAGCAAGTTCCTTGAAATCACTTTTATGTGTGAAGTTAAGCAATTTTGACAAATTTCATACACGAATAACTTTTTGATTTAAAAAATGAACAATTTGTAAATTACTAAGTTTTTGAAACTAGTTTTTATGTAAGTGATTCTCACGACTCTATTAGTGCCATTTTTGGTTTTGCTGACCGGTTCTCGAGCCAGTTATTATCGTGCTTATGTATAACTATATGTGTATATATATATGTATATTCTGAAGTAGGTTATACGGCGGGTCGGTTTGCCCATGGGCCAACTTTGCTTAGTTGGAGGCATAAGGAGCTGGGCTTGGGATATGTTGGCATCATGAAGTGTGGGTGCTTGTCCCCTTTGCCCCAGCTCACATGAGCGCATGGCCCATTCGCCACGATTCACTTATATAACAGGCATGATAACCTTTTTGCATGATGATACGTGAGTGCCTGGACCCTTCGCCTCAACTCACCTATCCTATGACGTGTGTGCGTGGGCCCTTTGTCTCGGCTCACCTATGCTACAGTTGGGATTTGTGTTGGAGACTTCAGAGATTTGAAACTTCTAGTGTTATGCTGTGGTATGGCGCGAGTTTGGAGGTCACCATCGTTCCCATCCGATATGCATTATTTTGATGTTTACATACAGGTTTGACTTATATATTTTATCCAGATTATTACTCTCACTTATATTTTGTACTTTCTGCTTTACATATTTGGTATATTTTTCGTACTGACTCCCTTCCTTCGGGGGAGGGGGGAGGGGCGGTGTTCATGCCTGCAGGTACCGACGTACAAGTTAGAGAGCCATCTGCCTAGTATCTCTGTCTACCGTTGACATGCTCCCATTGTGTCAGGAGCAAATCTTTTGGTATATACATGTACATGTATTTTTCATTTATGTATATTCGAGGGTATGACGGGGTCCTGTCCCATCCTGTGATTCAGTTCGTGTGTTTAGAGTTCTGTGGATACATGTGGGTATGGGAATTGAGTTTGGTATGGCGTCGTATGTGTGATACGCTGTTGGGCGGTTCTACCATAGTGGTGACCTTGTTGGCCTGCATATATATATATATATATATGTATATTGATGTTTGGTGTTAGCTGGGTTCGCTGTTTGTAGGTGTGGTTAGTTAGTAAAATAGAGGAAACTCTGCCGAAATTTCAAGAAATTTCTTAGCCGTTATAAGTGGTTCCAATTTAGTGTTTGTTTGGGTGCCCAATCGGCACTAATCACGGCCCCTGGATTAGGTCTTGACAAAAGTGGTATCAGAGGAGTTAGTTCTCGAAGTGTCCATAGACCATGTTTAGTAAAGCCTTATTTATCAGTGTATCGTGCACCGCACCTGTAAACAGAAGGCTACAGGACATTTAGGATGTTACTTTTCCTTCTGATCTTAGATCGTGTGTTAGAGCGATGTTAATAGGGTGATTTTCCTCCCTGACAAAAATTATTTGAATTTCCGATATGCCGCCAAGGAAGCAACCAACCAACTGCAAAGGAAGGCCTGCAGTACTAGATGGGACGTGACGTGCTCGAGGAACTACTTGGTCTCGTGATCAGCCAAAAGTGGAGACTGTATTCTCCATAGCGGGTTCGGTCACCCCACCAGCCCCAGAGGGCCAAGCATCAGAACCTCTGACCCCCCAGCTAGGTGCAGAAATTAGGGAGTTGCGGGAGGCATTGCAGTTGTTGACTCAGATTGTGGCATGATAGGCCCACAGATAGGAGGCTAGAAATAGTCAGGCATCCCATCGAGATAGTTATCGGGCCCGTGATTTCTTGGCTTGTGGACCACCAGAGTTCATTGGGTCCAAACCTTCGGAAGATCCTCAGGAGTTCGTAAGACATATGCAACATATATTAAGGGTGATTAGGGCTTTCGAAGTAGAATCTGTAGAGTTGGCCTCCTATTGGTTGTATGATGTTGCGGCAAATTGGTACGAGTCGTGGCTTTTATCCCGAGGTGCTAATGCCCGACCTACTATTTGGAGCTAGTTCATAGAGGCGTTCCTGGCTCACTTTTTACATCTAAAGGTTAGGCGCGCCAGGGAGGATAGATTTTTGATGTTCAGTCAGTAGGGCCGTTCGGTTCGGGAGTATAGTTTTGAATTCGACTCTTTGGCCCGATATGTACATGCACATGTTTCTAGCATGACAGATCACATGCATTGCTATATTGTGGGGCTTGATTTATATTATGTGGATAGTTATTTGGTATTAGCTGCCCAACCGGGAATGGATATTGCCCATTTCGGCCACATGCCTAGGGGATAGAGGATCGTCGGAGAGGACTCCAGGCGGACAGGACAGATGATAGAGGGCTACCAAAGAGGGCTAGGTCATCTAATTTAGTAGAAAATTTTTGGGGCAGGCAGTCTCAGCTGCAGCTGAGTGGGCCTCCTCCTCGACCGGTGTGAAGCACACCTCCGTAGACCCCCAGTAGGAGACCAACTATCTCCAGTCAATCAGGGCTAGGACCAGGTTTCAGTAGTTAGCAGAGATTTACTATGCCTCTATGCCCTTATTGCCGTAGACGGCACCCGGGGGAGTGTTTTCGCTCTTCAGGTGCTTGTTTTATATGCGGTTGTCAGGGATGCCAGATGCGGGATTGTCGTAATAGGGTTGGTGTAGAAGGGTCAACCCAGACTTCTTGAGCAGTCGGAGCTTCTTCTTCTACTTCATTGGCTATGAGCCCTCCGGGGCGAGGTGCTCCAGTGGCAGTAGGTTGCGGTGGAGTCCTAGGTTCCAGCGGTTCTGTTAATCGCACTTATGCCTTAGCTAACCGACAGGAACAGGAGGTGTCGCCTAATGTTATTGTAGGTACATTATTTGCTTGTTCTCGGGCTATGTATGTGTTTGTTGACCCTGGCTCCACTTTGTCGTATATTTCCCCAGTGGTTGCATGCACAATTGATATAGAGTCCGAACCAATACAGCCTTGTGATGTTGGGACACCGGTAGCTTAATCTATTATAGTTAGCAGAGTTTATAGAAACTGCCCGATATCTGTTCTTGATAGTTATACTTTGGCCGATTTGATAGCGTTAAATATGATGGATTTTGATGTAATTATGGGTATGGATTGGCTATCTTCTTGCTATGCTAAGGTTGATTGTCAAAAGAAGTTAGTTCAATTTCAGTTTCCTGGAGAACCAGTTCTAAAATGGTCAGGTAATATTGCAACTCCGAGAGGTAAGTTTATTTCGTACCTCAAGGCTAGCAGGATGATAAGAAAAGGGTGTCTTTATCACTTGGTTTGGGTGCATGATGTGAATGCTGAGCCTTAGTCTCTCCAGTCCATTCCCATGGTTAGTGAATTCCTGGACATATTTCCGAATCAAATTCCCGGTCTTGCTCCACAGCGAGAGGTAGAGTTTGCTATAGATTTATTACCCGACACTCAGCCTATCTCGATCCCTCCACACAAAATGGCATTAGGAGTTAAAAGAATTGAAGGAGCAGCTTAAGGATTTGTTAGAGAAAGGCTTTATTCGGCCTAGCACCTCTCTCTGGGGAGCCCCGATATTATTCGTGACGAAGGATGGGTCGCTGCGGATGTGTATTGACTACCGACAGCTGAATAAGGTAACTGTTAAGAATAAATATCTCCTCCTTAGGATTGATGATTTGTTTGACCAGTTGCAGGGAGTTAGGTATTTCTCAGATATAGACCTGTGATCAGGGTATCACCAGGTGCTAGTGCGAGAGGAGGATATCCCTAAAACAGCATTCAGAACTCGCTATGGACATTATGAATTCAGAGTTATGTCCTTCTGGCTAAGAAATGCTCCAGCGGTGTTTATGGACCTTATGAATCGAGTGTTTAATCCATTCCTAGATGTATTCGTAATTGTGTTCATTGACTACATCCTAGTATACTCTCGATCCGAGGAGGATCATGTAGATCACCTTAGAACCATTCTTAACATTCTTCGTCGCCAAAAGTTATATGCAACATTCTCAAAATGCGAGTTTTGGCTATCTTCAATAGCATTCTTGGGCCATGTTATAGGAGCTAAAGGCGCGTGGGTAGATTCCCAGAAAATTGAGGCCGTAAAGAGTTGGCCTAGGCCCACAATGCTAATGGAGGTACGTAGCTTTCTGGGCCAAGCTGGTTATTACAAAAGATTTATAGAGAAATTTGCTTCGATTGCAGCGCCCTTGACAAAGCTAATGCAAAAAGGGGCGAAGTTTCAGTGGTCCGACGCCTGTGAGCACAACTTTTAGATGTTGAAGGAAAAATTAACTACAACTCCAGTTCTTACCTTGCCTGATGGTCCAAATGGGTACGTAGTTTATTGTGATTCTTCTCGTGTGGGTTTGGGGTGTGTATTAATGTAGCACGGCAAAGTGGTAGCCTATGCTTCCCGACAGCTCAAGAAGCATGAGCAGAATTACCCTACCTATGACATCGAATTATCTGCGGTGATCCATGCTTTAAAAATTTGGAGTCATTATTTGTACGATGTTCATGTTGATATTTTTACAGATCACAAAAGTCTGCAATATATATTTAAGCAAAAAGAGCGGAACTTGCGGCAGTGGCGGTGGTTAGAACTGTTGAAAGACTATGATATTGATATTCTCTATCATCCAGGGAAAGCCAATATCGTAGCAGATGCGCTCAGTCGCAAGTCCATAGGCAGTTTAGCTGACTCACCCCTAGAGAAGAAGGAGATAATTGGGATATTCAACAGTTAGGTAATCTGGGAGTTCGATTCACAGATTCGGGTGATGCAGGAGTTTCTGTCCGAGGCATAGATTAAACATCTATTGTGGCAGAGATTAAGCAGGGGCAATATGAAGATCCTATTCTAGTTCGATACAGGGACATGGCCTTGGAGAAGGAGCAGATCCCCTTTGAGCTTTCTCCTAATGGGATCTTATTATTCAGAGGTAGGTTATGTGTACCTGATGTTGCAGGCTTGCGGCAGCAGGTTATGGGCGAAACACACCATGCCCGTTATTCTATTC
>JAOTQJ010124296.1:0-10460 GCA_025642045.1 Solanum sejunctum
TTGATTGTAGATAGATAGAATTCTTTAATACAAATACAAATATGCGTTAACAGCAATGCTAATACATTGTTATTTGTTTAATGGTATTTTAATGAGTTTCTCTCTTGCTTCGAAGGAATCTTTATCGCATCATTTGATAGTAGGTTTGTTTTATACATTCAAAGGTGCTTTAGCATCGATATTTGATTGGCGGCAAGTGATTGAATACAGTAAAAAGATTTTAGGTGCAAATCAAGATAAATAACTAAGTTAATTACGGGAAATAGGAGTTTTGTCAATGTTTAGTGCATTATTAACTATAATGGATTGGTTTTTTTAGTTATAAAAAAGAAAAAAGGTCAATTACGCCAGACTATTATTGTAGTGTGGTTGAGGAAATCCTTGATAACTTCGAAAATCACCCTATAGAACCAGCACCTCCACCCCCAGAACCTGCATGGCATGAGGGCATAGTTAGAGAGACAATTAAAGGTTCGTTGGAGGGTGTACAAGATATTGGTTCACACTTCTCTCTCTCCTTATGAATATAAACCCGATCCTTTGAAGAAAAACAAGCTAGCATTAAACCCTGAAGAAACTGGGTGGGCGGGACAAATAACTCACAGATTAGGGCATAGCATATCATCTTTCTTGATGGGGAGTGCTCTTACGACACTAGTACAAACAGCGCTCCGTCTCTATCCTGCGACGCATTTAGTAGGAGCGGCGTTTGGGGTTGCTTTAGCTTATGGGAGAAGATTGTATGAAGATTATATAGACGAAGGGGTCGACCATACAACCACTACTGACCTAGGTACTGTAGGAGGATTCATTAGGGGGCGCCAATCCATTCTCAAAAATGTTATTTACTTCAGTTTCAACAGGTGCAGGGATAAACGTTGCAACGTCTTTTATTGATAAAGGTGTAATGAAACAAATATGAAAAAATAATGGTTATACCCACTTATCTAATCAAATAGAAATATTTGAAAAAGCTCAAATGGAATTTTTAAAGGGTGAGGATTTGACAATGGTTTCTTGAGGGGTGGAGCAACTCACGCAAGGAACTCTGTTTTATTCGTCAGAATCCCCATCCTCTATCTTCAAAAAGAAAGATGAAATGTTTGAACAGAAAATGAAAGCGGTAGAGTCTTTTTCCCATAAAGAAGAGTCTACTCCTTTAAGTAAGACAGAAAACTCTAATCCTTTAATGAAAGATTTGCATTTGCTGAAAAGCAAGATTGACGAGATCGCTTTATCTTGTTTCTATGAACATGGGGGGAGATAATGCACGAGGAATGTATGCGCCATATTCAATAAGCTGCAGGGAAGATCGTATTAACTGAAGAGGATTTAGAGAATATAGAAAAAAATATAATAATGGCATCACGTGAATTCTCTAAAGGCAAAGGTTTTATTGATGCTTCCCCAACTTATAAAATAACCAAAGTTTCTGAAAGAGCTAAAGAACTTCATTTACAAGGACCACTTGCTTTTGCTAAGACGATTGAAAGAGTTTCAAAAGCACAAGGCAATAAGCAACTCGATGCGCATCGTGATATTTTAATTGGAGAACATCGACATACGTTAGAAGGGGCTATAGAGGGAGGTAAAGGGGAGATATATAAATCATTTAATGAGTTTCACTCGCTGGGTTCCAAATATGCAGTATTTGCCAATGACCATATGGTGATGCCAAAGGTTTATCGAGCCCTTCGGTGTATGGAAACTAATGATCCTGTTGTCAATGCATTTTCTTGTAATATTCGCAAATCATATGATTCATTGGTAAAATAAGCTCGGGAGGTGGGTGTTGAATTTAACATATTATATCATTTTTTCCCCCAACCTCACGACCGTGTTAATGTAGGAAAAGTATCGGTGGATGATTTTGTCCAGATCATAAGAAAGAGAATTGATCATAAAATCTACGAACAACAAGGTTGATCGGGAAAAGATTTAGACAACGGTTTGAAAGAGATCTACTTTACTTTAAAGAGTGGTAGGGGAAATAAAGTGATCGATAGCCAAGGTAGATTAGAAGCGCGCAGTCCTAGCATTGGTGGTTCTAGGAGAAACCCTCGCATATTCATTTTACTCCTGAAGAATATTGTGAACATATACAACAATTCCTTTTTTTCCTCTAAGTTTCTCTCTCGTTCTTTTGACTCTCTTATCTCTGTAAGGAGAGGTACGAAGTACCTTTCCTGTCTGTCAAGTGGCATTTCTCCCCTTGTCCTAGAATCAATGATTATGCGTCGGTTCGCCCTCTTCTCTTGACTAGGATAGTCCTCCCGAAAGTGAATATTTGCAGAAATGTTATTCAATCCAATTAAAAAATTTGAGACAATTGTTCCAATTATTCCTTTCAACTAGGAAGGAGTTCAATGCAACAATCAAGAAGGCGATCGAGAAGACATGAGTTCCCAAACTATAGTATCGTATCCAGGGAGAACAATAGAAGAGGATGGTTATCGACCAGGCATTCTACCTTTGTCGAATCGGAACCAATACCACTGCATTGCGCTTCTTCGCCTTGCTCGGTGATGAATCTTCTCCCATGACTTTTTGGACCAACCCAACCGGCGATTTCCAACCAAAAGACTATTATATTCCAGATGCCCAACGAAACCGCTTCAAATAGTCAAATCTGAACCCTCTCGCTCTTCTTTCTTTCCTCGAGAGCAGAAAGCACTTTCTTTTAAGAATGACAGAAAGCAGACGGGCACTAAAGCCTTACTACAAGGAGGACCAGACGTGGAAGATATTTAGGTAAAGGGGGACCAAGCAGGGCGTTCAAAGATGTTAGGGGTTGCTACTCCTTACGGTAGTAGACCCGGAAGCACATTCACTATCCATGGACTATGGCATTGGCTTTTTTCTTGCATGAGGACTCTTTACGCCCTTAGACTTTCCTTGAAAAAAGCGAAGACCTTGCTTCGACTTTGATCATAGAGAGCTAATATGAGTAGGAAATATTTGAAAGAAATGAATGGAATTTTCCAATAGTAATAATCTAATGGATTTAGTACGTTTAGCTTGGAACTATTAAACTTTACCCGATGTCCTAAGAAAAAACCAGTCTGACCTTAGCATTTTTTCTCTGATATCTATCTTTTGCCTTAACCACATCAAAGAGGAATTGAACCTCTTATAGTTTTTTTCAAACTTTAATCCATTTGATGTCCACCACCCTTCCCCTCCTCCTTCCTCTATTAGTTTAGCTGCAATGGCCGCAGACACAGGAAGCAGTTCCTCTACGGCAAATTTGAAACGTCGAAATATGCTATGGCTTATAAATAGGAAGATAAGATGTTAGCGCACCAACTTGACAGGACCCTCCTTTGCTCTATCTAACTGGGCGTCAGCTCCTTCCGACCCTATGAGAACATATTCGGACACACGCACTACTCATATCGGCACTATCAGCCCCCAGAGCAGGCCTAGAAGACTATGAGCCCCACCTTTTGTGCGCAAGCTGAATGACGTAGGTGCACAAGAGGACTTCGCGCCACAAGTATCACCTTTTTATAGATTCTACGGACCGATGTCTACTGCTTCATCTGGGAGAAAAGAATCATAGATATGCCAGTCATTAGAAGGAAGAGCCGCCATAAAAAGATTCCTCGTGTATCATCTATAGCAAAACTATGAATGGGAGCTAGAAATCCAGACCATATTGAAAAGGTTCTTGAGACACAGCATGGAAAAGTAACAATATTAAGAAACGAGGTCCAAGAAAGAAGAAGGGGTAGAATTACTGAACGAATACGAGTTTTGGCTAATACCCAAGGCATAAAAGAAGCATTTTCTATGGGATCCCGAAACGACTAGCCACCCGGACCTAATTCATGATAAGCCCACCAACTTCCTAGCAAAATACCTACGGTTAAAAACCACTGACATGTCAAGATCCAAATTTGAATTGGTTCCTCGTCCTGGTCAGAGACCACTGTGTTCGCGCCGGCGATATAACAAAGAGGCGAAGTAGTGGTATCTTTCTTTCTATTACAAATGGAATGCTTCACTTGCTCCCTCCCCGGGTCCACTAGCGCTCCTGTCTAGAGGGAAAAGAGGGCGAAAAAGCACCGCCAAAGCAGCATAAGCAGGCTGATATTGCTACGTAACAATAAAGAAAAATAGCATTTTGGTCCCACATGTTTGAATTTGAGGGTAAAGAGCTCACTTGTTTTATGGGATCCGACGCATCCAACAGAGCGAAACAGTGTTCCATTCTTTTCGGCGGCATCCTTGCACATTGGCGGCCAGTGGAGTGCTACAATCCCATTAATTATTTTTGATCTACATAAGCCGAAGCCCATAGCACTGGCGATATCTCCAGTATAAATGCAACGAGGATGTATAGCTAATATAGGATCTTGTGGAATAGGATTTGATTCTGCAAGCGGTTCAGTACAAACGAAGTAATTTCTCACAAAAGGGTAGGAACTCGCTGATAGGAAAGGAGAGAAAAACAAAGCAATGCAAGAGCTCCGTCAATTCGTTGTTCATCGATAGATGAAGCTCTCGCTTTATCATCTCGTTCCAGATGCAACATCCTTTTTCCTTCTTGCGAACCACAGGACCACCTTGCGCCCAGAGGAGCAAAGCTTATTTGCCTTTCAGGGTAAAGCGGGGCATAAAAAGGGCTGGCCCATGAATGGTCCGGTTCCTTCGCGAATGAAGTTCAGAATCAACAAGGTTTCGTAGAACGAAGGGGGATTAAATTCCACTTTTTTATTCGTAGCGAGGGAGAGATAGGATGGAGTTCTTCACGAAGTTCCAAACAAAGGAAGAAAAAACACTTTCTCTAGTTCATAAACTTGTTCCTCTCCTATCAGTCAAGTGGCTTTTCGCTCCTCGTTTTGAGACATTATGGATTAAGGGTCGACCCAGAAGAAATCCATAAAAACTTAGGATCCGACACCATGATAAAATACTACCCTCATGATTAGACCATGTCCATGAGATTTGATAAAAGAAAGGTGCATTAGCGGTTAATACATTGTAATTAGATAAGTTATTAGGAATATGACGAAATGAAAGACCAAGGAAGAGAGAAGAATATACCAAAATACAAGTGTTGCACCAAACACTGGTGGTTGCTTCTTGTTGTAAGTGAATGCAACGAAATGACCCGGAAATAATGAATAATGAAACAATTCATATATTGACATTTGATGCTTATTTCCAAATTTCTGCTTTGTTATTCCCATCATCCGGTAACCACAAGATGATCCACAAGTAAGGTCGCAGGATTCAAACCTATGGCCGGCCTGCTCCTGACCTAAGAAGAAGAACTATTCTCCTTATGCCCAAACAAGGATCAACTTCTTACTTCTCGAGCGAGAGTTACATGATCCCAACTAGCAACTTCTTGGGAGTAGGGGTATCAAAGCTTGCCCAACCTATACAAGGGGCTTGGGGATAGAGGGTTTTCTGGGGGAGAGAAAGTTTCCAAGTTGGATTTTTATAGATCAAATAGTACTAGTTGGTTAGATAAAGGTGGTGAAATCTAACCTGTGCATCTATCTTCTTTAGCAGGGCGGGTCGCCTGAGTGTCTAAACCAAGTGCTGGTTGTTTTCCCTTGGCTTATCGAACCAGAGTATGCCCATTTCTCCTTTGATGACTCCCAGTAGAGAAAGCCTCAATTTGCCAATGTGGATTGCAAGCAGTTGGGGATGGACATAAACCCTTCCGCCTATCCGGAGTGTTGGAAATATAGCAATGTTGTAATTAATTAATGAAACTTTCGAATGAAACTGTAAAGTAATTGAAAGTAATTAATTAACCAAACTTAATAAAAGTAATGAATTCAAGTCTGAAATTTAATCAATCAACTATTCCACTGAACTTAGGCTTAGTCGATCGAAAGAGGCTTGAATCATTGGTTCGGTTCTCAATGAGAGGAGGCAAGAACTTGCTTGGAACTCGAATCCCCTAAAAAGCCATATTCGTCAGAAACGATAGTTAGACCAGAACCAATGAACTACATTAGAAGAACCATACACTTCCTCAAGTGGTCCTCGAAATGGTCCATCAAAGCTACACCTTCTTTGCCGCTAGGGAAAGAATATCAGGATTAGTCTCCTTGCCATTGCTACTCTGGAAGCTTAGGAGGAAATGAAAGAGGAGATCTTTCTAGTTGCAGAGGAAAGGACTTGCTTGGTTAAGATACGGGATGATTTACTTCTCTGATTTCGTCCTTAGTTGTACAAGCTCCTCGAATTGCTTTTAATTAGCCAATGTCAAGACCTGCAACAGAGTCCTACCACGTTAAGGGACTCGCTTGTTGACAAAATAATAGTTCCATCACTGCTAGGAGAATCAAGACAAGTTCCTGGATAACAAGTCTAAAAGTTTTCTTCTTGATTAGATCGATATTAATGATCTGTGAGCAGAGCGAATTAACATAAATCTTTTCGAATATCATGAATATCCTTGATATTTTCACAATTGCCTATTCAATGATTTTTGTTGTCTCCTTCACTTTTTTTGTGGCTGCACACGCACTTTCAGACTATTTATCCTTTTATGATAATAAACTTCTACCTAGGGAAGAAGACCTTCGGTTGCTTGTCCCGAAAACCCGTCAAAAGGATATTCAACTAATACTCAACTTATATTTGAATAACTTTGGTGAAAGGATGCCCCAAGGGCACTCTTGGCACTTCTTTCCATTTTATCTGACATTATTTCTAATGGAACTTCAAGTGAATGCATCTTGATGGCTTTGCAAATCCTGAAAGATTGGACTTTTCCTCCTTTATAAATGAAGAAGAGGAAATCAAATTATGTATGATGAGCTTAGGAATAAAAAAAAAGAGATACTGGTAGAGACAGTTAGGGTGTGGGGATGGGGATAATATTTGCCTTGATTGGTTGGAAAGGAAACATCGTTTTTTTCATTTTTTTCTTATGAGGTCGTGTACAACAACCTTAACTACATAAGCCTACGCTGGGCCTACCTCCATCCCTAGAGGAGCCGTATCAGGCAGCAGCTCTACGTACGGTTTTGAAGCCGAGCCTTTCCAGCAATCGGGCCTAGGGACCGATATGATGATTGGTTTAGGTAGGGTGGACGGCGTACTACGGGAACCTGTAGGTATTAGTGTGTGAAACTGCAATCCACAAACTGACGCATGGGATTCACACTTTACTTCGAAATAGAGAGGGGAAAGATAGCATGTCACAAGAGCGAGGCAAGGTTCTTTTTTTTTCCTACTACGAGAGGGATGCCTCGCTAGCTGGGCTTTTAGAGATGAGGCATTTTGGCGAAGCCAAGTCAATTTTGGGCCACCAAACCTTGTAACTGATGAGAAGTACCTGTGGAGTAAAGGGAAGCGTGTATGTTGTCACACTTTCTGCTATCTAAAGGTACATAGAGGACGGGCCAGACGCAGCAGAGCGACAACTAGGGAGCGGGTTCGCCACTGGAAGGAGGATAGGAGACGACCATGTCAAGGCACATCACAACCTACAGGCAAGACCAGTGAGACCGGGGAAAGAAAGCCGATTGGGTGTGAAAGGATCCATAGTACCTGCAGCCTCCCGGACTGAATATTCATCATTTTCGAAAGCGAGGGGAAGGGATCTCTTTTCTACAATGGAAAAAGGGGGGAGCAGATTTAACTTGGCACAACCTAACGATACATCCAATACTAATGATCTGTGCCTTGAATACATTGCTAGATCTCTGCTAACGAAAGCTATACAGGCAACAACAAACGCGCTTAGACCCCTCCCTTTCATTACTTCTTTCACGATGAGAGAACCGCGTCTGCATTGGTGGAGGGCCCCTATGTCAAAGGGACATCTTCTTCACTTCTCTCCAAGAGATAGGATTCGGTACTTGAATCAGCTGAAGGTCCTCGTGGATGCGAATCCTTCTTGGATCATCGAAATGGGGCTACTCAAGGAATCAACCGGGATCCAAAATCTGCCTAAGGGGATACTTTTCCTTCGGTAGATCTAATACAGGAGAGAGATCAGGCGAATTACGGACTCTATTAGAGTAAAAGAGGATCTATAAGACATCAACGTGCATTTTAGATTACGAAGTCGTCATCAACCATCGTCTCGGTCACCTTCGCCGTTACTTAAGTGCCCGAAATTCAATTCTTTTGCCAAAGATCGTGAAAGAGCTTCGAGACTTAGGAAACGAAAATGTCACAGAGTTGGTCCATAATATATTATATATCAGCCTGGCCAGCTCTATTGGATTCGGGACTAACTTGCTAGGAAGATGC
The DNA here is from genome assembly GCA_025642045.1 of Solanum sejunctum. Classification (NCBI taxonomy): domain Eukaryota; kingdom Viridiplantae; phylum Streptophyta; class Magnoliopsida; order Solanales; family Solanaceae; genus Solanum; species Solanum sejunctum. The sequence goes on from JAOTQJ010124296.1 coordinate 8,230, forward strand.
CCCATCTATAGCTATCTGTTCATATCAACCACTTTATGCTATCGGTGAGCGTCTTTACGTAAATGCTCCATCCACTTGGTGGCTCCAGATAAGGATAGTTTGGGTGAGGAGAACTGCCCTAGGATCATGTGTGTTGAGTCCAGCAGCACATACAAGTCTTCTACTATTACCTTTTCGGGGCATTTCTGCAGATGGTATAACAAGAGCAAGAGGTCTCTTGAAGCCTCAAGCAAGTGTTTCAAGGCTTGGTGCGGGTGTGAGTGAAGCATGAAATTGGCGACAAGTTCCCATCAATCAATGCTTTAATAATGTCCTGGCTTGGTTACTTGTCACCAGGAAGCACATCAGCAGATGCAATTGATTCCTCTGATCTTCAAAGATGTATACTTAGATTGTTCATCCATATTCAATGATTTTAGTTGGAAGAAGCGAATGCATGCGGAGAACTCCGCAAATGCTGGAGGGGTGGCTCACCTAAATATTCAGAAATGATAGGAACATTCTTGTATCAAAAACTAGAACAAAAGCAGGCCTGATTTTCCCTGTTTTGACATATTATCATCATCGCTGATAAGGTTGAGTATGAGTACTGACAGCTTATTATCGAACTCGGCGTCTTAATATCTGACTCAAAATCGATTATATCGTACACTGGGGCTGTTGAATTTACAAATCAGTTTAGAGTAAAGAAACTGCAAATAGACTTCTGTCTATTAGGTACCTGAAATACGGTGGACTTGTGCCAAATAGGCGTGAAGTATGGCTGCTCCATGACCATACTTAAGCATTTACGCAGTGCGAGCTATCATGTTAGGGCCCGCTTAATGTCAAAACAATAGGGACGCATTAAGGCGGCTCATAGCAAGTTCATTGGCCAGAAAGGGCAACTACCTCTAGAATGGTGGATTGGAAGAGGTAAGAAGTGACTAGAGATTCATTTCAAATAGTGAAACTAACGAACTGGTGCCATCAGGTAGCTTTCCCCTGTTCATTTGTCCAACTAACTATGTGATTTGGTACGTAGGAACATCCATTGTTGTTTCCTCACTAACCCAATCTCGATCGAGCAGCAGATACTTTGTCATATGCATTTTCTTATTTAAAGCACCTTCTAAGGCTAGCCATAAAGTGAAAGAGTAATGGGCGCAGGCGAGCTGGGCCCATTATTATCGTGTCTAATGAGTCTATCTTAGAGGAGTCGGGGACAAATCGATGTCCTTCCCTTGCAGGCATTTCGTACTTGGGGCAAGCTCCATTTCAGCCAATGCCAGTCTCCCTTACCTGGGACATCAGACTTGTCAATCGTTTGATTAGTAGATAGCACCCGACCGAGAAACATATTTCGTTCCACCATACAGTGAATTCAATAATTACGTGAAGTAGTAGGTATCAGAATCTTGGCAGAAGTTTTCTCTTTAGCAACAGAAATGGTATCTGATACTGGTTCAGCTTATAAGGAAACATCAATCAGTCCCCTCCCAAAGCGGCATCTTGTTCAGTGGGAGAGGATCGATGTTAAGCGAGTAATTTGAGGGTTTTACTGAAAGGCTTGGCAAACCATGTTCGAATTCTTGGAACGAAAGCAAATTTTGGTCGAAGGAGAAGGCAAAAAATTCTGTAAAGGGAAAGCAAAAGGCTCTGAGAAATCCTTTCTTTCTCCTTAATCAGATCTTTGGCTTCGATAGGAATCTTCTAGATTTAAGAAGGAATTGGCGGGGGGCAAGCTCCACTACAGGGGCGGGGGAAGAAATAGGCATAGGGAAGAGTGAGAGGGGGGTGAGGTCATCGATAAGCCTCTCCTTATTCATTCTTTAGGGTGGGAACGTCCATTCTAACTCTTCTTGGGGGATTCCACCCACAAAGGCAAAGTTTATGGCTGACTGATATTGCCCATCACCATTTAGCTATTGCATGTCTTTTTCTTGTTGCTGGTCATATATATAGAACCAATTTCATGATTGGGCATAGTATAAAAGATCTTTTAGATGCACATATTCCTCCGGGGGGACGATTGGGGCGTGGACACAAAGGTCTTTATAACACAATCAGCAATTCGCTTCATTTTCAATTAGGCCTTGCTCTAGCTTCTTTAGGGGTTATTACTTCTTGGATAGCTCTACACATATACTCTTTACCTACTTATGCATTCATAGAACAAGACTTTACTACTCAAGCTGCATTATATACCCACCACCAATATATCGCAGGATGAATCATGACAGGAGCTTTTG
>JAOTQJ010124337.1:0-10459 GCA_025642045.1 Solanum sejunctum
CCGGATCAAAGATTAATCTTATAAAAGTAACTAGCCCCTTGTAATTGATCAAAAATGTCATTAATCCTTGTTAGAGGGTACTTGTTCTTTATGGTAACCCTATTAAGTTTTTCGTGCACATTCTAAGAGAACCATCCTTTTTCTTCACAAATAACACCAGTGCACCCCAAGGTGACTTACTAGGCCTTATGAAACCCTTCTCCAACAAATCCCGTAATTGGTCCTTTAACTCCTTCAATTCTGTCAGGACCATACGATAAGGGGCAATGAAAATGGGTTGAGTACCAAGAAGGAGGTCTATACCAAAGTCTATTTCCCTTTCGAGAGAAACACCGAGAAGCTTATCAGGAAAGACATCATGAAACTCATTAACCACCAGAACCAACTCAATAGGAAGGACTTTGGACTCAACATCCCTAACTCTCACAAGATGATAAAGGCAACCCTTAGAAATCAACTTTTGGGATTTAAGACAAGAAATGAATCTATCTTTGACCACCACATCATGACTTTCCCACTCAAGGACAAGCTCATTAGGAAACTGGAATTTAACCCCATGGGTTCTACAATCAATAGAAGCATAATATGCATGCAACTAATCTATCCCAAGAATGAAATCAAAATCTACCATATTTAATTCAACAAAATCACAAGGAAAGACTTTATGCAACATGGACATAGGGCAATTTTCTATAGACTCTTTTAGCAACAATGGACTCAGCAATGGGGGTAGAAACGTCATAAGGTTCACACAACAATTTGGGACTCACATAAAGCTTTTTGGCAATAAAATGAGTAACGAAAGAAAGCTTGGCATCCATATCGATAAATGCATACATATCAAAATCAAACACCTTTAACACACCTGTGACGATATCGGGCACCTCATCCACCCTTGCCTTCCTTGAAGTGCATAGAATCTATTTTTCCTTGGAGCACACCTTTGTTGGGCTCCCTTTGCCCTTGGACCCGCATTAGCACCTTGGCCTTGTGGATGAGCCTCTCTACCTTTGTTTTAAGCATAAGTACAATCAATAAGCTTGTGACCCACTTTGCTACAACCAAAGCAAACATTGGAATTTCTCAAGCGTGGGACACTATGGTTCTTTTCATACCTTGGGCATGTAGTATTTGTCATTCCTCCATTACCACCTTGGAATCTTGGGTTTACACACCCTATCTTGGCAAACCTCTTATTAGGAACATTAGAAGACCCTTGGCCTTGGAACTTGTGGCCTTGAGGAAACCGCCCGCCCTTGGAGCATTGGAAACCACCTTCAAAATGAGCCCTCTTGGACTTACCACTTCTTCCTTTTTCTAAGATTTTCCCCCTCTAGTTGTTCGGCTTATGTCATGAGCTGAGACAAATCCATATCACCAACTAGCATGGCACTATGACACTCCTCATTAACCAAGTCAGATACTCCCGACATAAATTTGCTCATCCTTGATCTAGGTTCGGCAACCAATTATAGAGCATACTTGGAGAGCTTATTGAACTTGAAGGCATACTCCCTCACACTCATGGAACCTTGCTTAAGGTTCATAAAATCTATCATCTTAGCCTCCCTTAGCTCGATAGGAAAGAGCTGGTTGAGGAATACGGCTTTGAACTCTTCCTAAGGAGTAACATCATTATCTCTCCTCTCTAATTTCCATTGGGTGAACCAAATTTGTGCCACACGCTTGAGTTGATAGGCCTCCAACTCGACTTTCTCTTCTGAATTGACCCCCATGATAGATAGCACTTTATACACCTCATGATGAACTCTTGGGGATCCTCTTCCGGCCTGGATCCATGGAACTCCGGTGGGTTCATTCTTGTGAAATCCCTCACCCTAGAGGCTGGAGTGAAAGCATGAGGGGCTTGGGCCCCTTGGTTCATTTGGTTGGTCATAGAATGGTCTAGCATTGTGATAGCATCTCAAAAATCTTCTTAGGCTACCCCTCCTTCTTGATAAGCCTGAGGAGCAGGAGAGGCCGGTTGCTCCTCGAGAGTATGGGCTCTCCTTAGAGGATGATAAAAAGGTGCTCCGATCCCTACTTGATAATATCATGTAGACATAGAGTATGCATTAGCACATTTGAATGCACTAAGTATGTGGAATTCAATGCAACAAGACATAAGTTAATATAGTCAAAATGTAGAATCATAACAATGGATACATAATTTCGGTAAGGTATGCATGATAAATGCTCATAATAAAACGTGCTTATAAATCATTCATCTTAGACAATATAAATAGCATACATATGTGGGAAGAGACCTTAAATGACATAGACCAAGGATCTACAACTTGAAATCCAAGGCATAACAACCCTTCGGTCAGGTGGATAGGCATGACACCCACCGGCTAGGTGTGGTCTACTTGCTAAGGCAAACCAAATATGATAACATGACTAGGTGGATTTACTAGTATAGAAAGGGTAGTAATCATAATCCTATGGTTGAACATACTTTAGAGAATAAAGACTTTATATAAGGACCCCTTAAGTCGAGCCCCCATCTTAAGCCTTAATCGGTGCTAAATTAAATCCCACGAAATATTTGAAATACTAATAACTTGTATAAATTGTATGAAACATGTAAACATAACATGAGTAGCTCTTGAAACATACTTGACCTCTAGTAGTGAGCCTAACATGAACATGAAGTAGATCATAATCATACATGAACCCTTACTTTAACATGAATGGCTCACAAGAGGTAAAATTCTTGAAATAGGGCTTAACTTGATACTTGTAAAATCATAGATACTTTTCATGAATTCAATACATACTTGAAAGCCATTAATCACCATATAATCATTTGACTGGTAAATCATGAAATACATCATCAATAACTTGAGAATTCTTGACTTGACATTTTATCAAACACATGGTAGGCTTGTGATACTTATTCAAAGTCATACAATTCAAGAGTAAAATAAGATGTGTAAACTTGATGCAAATCAACCAACCAACATGTAGTAAAACATGCATGTAGGGTACCTTGAAATCCATTACAACGGCTCATGATAAATTCATAGTTTCATAACTCAAAACATCCATATCCTCAATAGACAAAATCAATTCATGGTGTAATCTTTAAATAGATAGTCATGCATAATCAATCAATATTTCATAAAATTCCAACATAATTTATGTTTATAATCCATGATAAGAGATACCCATAAGTAATACAACTTGAAAACATGCAATTTGCATGAAAAAGGAAGGTTGAACTCCATAGGTGAAAGGACCCAATGGATGAAACTTACATACCTTAAACCTTGATTTCCTTGAAGTGGACTTGAAGTGGTTTAGAGGTTGAAATGAATCCTTGAGTTCCAAAATTGAGCTTGAGATCCTTAGATTTGAATGAGAGAATAGATAGAGTCTTAGAGACGTTTGAGAGGGGTTTTGTGAGATATAGAGTTGAAAAATGGCTAAGTATGGGTAATTTCACATTTTAGTGGACATGGGGCTATGACCCCGATGTCCTTGAGCGCCTAAGAAAAATATTGTACAAGTCGACTTCTAATCCATGATGTGGACCAAACGCAAAGAAAGAAATTATACTACTTTGTGCCTTTGGCGTATCACAGCCAGGGTGCGATGCTCTTTGGAAATAAGAAATTAGTGACAATTATTATTTGCAATGGGTCTTATAAAATCTGAGTTATACCCATATCCCTCTCAATTTTGCCCTCTGATCAAGAATATGAAGTCAAATTTTTGATATCACGCACAGATTTTGAGATATATAAAAATTATGATAATGGGTATTCCGAAGCACATTTTTGGGGCGTTTCAAGAAGGTCGATATTCTAGATTACTATGGGATGTGGACTCCTTGAAGTCTACAAATATCAGCTCACTTTAGGGGGTTGATATGAGGTCCCCTTTGCAAGCATAGGTGTTGAGACAGGGCCCTCAAGGGTGAGTGTGATAGAGCTGGTTCATGAGGCTATGATAACTGAGATAGATGAGAAATCTTTAGCGGACATAGAGCTATGGGGTGAGGTTAGGACTCAATATGAGCTAACGCTACTTGAGGAGAGAATGGTCAAGGAAGTACTTGAGAGGTCATGTCATAATACTTCCATGATTGGTTCGAGTGAATTCGGCTTTTCAGATGCTATTGTTATATCTCTGGAGTCCTAGACTCCCACTCCTCCATCCTCTGCATCATTATCCCAACAAGAATCCACACCATTTAGTACACCTAAAACCATCCCAAAAAGTGCCAAAATATGTGCCTCAAAAGTGCCCGAAATTACAATTTCCATATGTCTCAAAATTTGTGTGTTATTTCAAAAATTCAACTTCATATTCTTGATAACTGGGCAAAATTGAGTGGGTAATGGTTCTAACTCGGATTTTAGAGCAACCATAGCAATATTCGAAAATCCCAAGTGTTGCAAATTCTAGTGTCCAGGCGCGATGCTGGCGCAACGCACCAGTGTGTTATTTCATGCATTTTTTTTAGTTCAGTCCAAGGATTTTGGGTCTTATGCCAAAGCCTTCACATACATGAAAATATATATACTTAGCCTTATGTCACCCTTATATCATTCAAGACATTCCCAAATATTCTTTCAAACACTTAGAAAATACTTCATCTCCAAATTTCAAGTTCCAAAACTCATCCGGATCTTAAGGTTCTCATTCAGGCTTCAAGTCTCCATCTCCAATCCTCTTCAAGGATTCTCCAAAGTCAAGATATGTATTGTGTTCTATATAATCAAAATTTTACTTCAAGCATCATTCATACATGCCATATTGTTATATGCTTATTCATTGTCTATGCTATGCATTTCGATTATGTTGCTTATCCATTATTGCGTTGCATCCTACATACTTCGTACATTCAAATGTACTAACAGATATTCTATGCCTACATGATGTTACCATGTAGGAACCAGAGTCCCACTTGATCATCTCCCTCCACATGACTAGTACGATCTCTCTCTCAAAGCTAGTTGGTGAGTCCTCCACTTCGGGGACATTGACTTTGACCTTATGCTATGTATAAAGACTCCCTTTTCTTTTATTATGTATTTGACTTTGAGGGTGAGCCCAGTTGCTTGTCTTTGTCCTTACTAAGTTTTATGGTTAGAGGTGTTGTTGGACAAGTTATGTGTAATGCTATGAGCTTGACTCTCTCTTGACTCTTTATGTGTATGATATGAAAGTTGTCCCTTAACCCCGATTATCCCTATTTACTATCTCTTGTTGTACTTTATTGCTTTCGTGACCAAGGATGTATAATGATATGCTAAGAGGCTTTCTTGGGGTCCCATTTAGATTCCCCATGTGCAATGTCACGTCTAGGCTTGGATCGTGACAGCACCTACCCATGAGAATGGATAGGTTTTGAGCACCGATGCCCCAATGAACTATTCTTCATCTCCTCCTCCTTCATCCACTTGACTTAAGGGGACTCTTACACTTTTTCCAATCTATACTTCCTTTTTTCTTTTTGTTCGCATAAAGGCAATGCAATATTTTTTAAGGTCTGTGTCATATGCTTGTTTTGGTGAACATCTGCTCTTTTGTTTTGTTTGAATGGTTGATGTTAATTTTAGCAGTTGGCGATGGTTTGTTCAAGTTGTATACATTTTATTTTGGGTTGTAATAGTTAGTAGCGGTATTACTTTTTCATTATGGTGATGCTTTAATTTTAATTGTGGTGTTTTAATACCAGTCTTATGTTGAGTCCTAAGCATATGTTAATATCCCTCTTGGCTCTTCAAAAAGTTCAAGCATTGATTGCTAATATCTTTGACTCAAATGGTGCCATGAATGATAAATGTGTAGTGACTCACAAACTAGTCCATGTCCAGTGAGCATCTTGTTATGACTAAGTGAGTGTTGAGCTAGGCTATATTATGATCGTTCTTCCTAAACTAGTGTTGTTGGATCTCTATTTGCATTCCAAATCCATTGTGCCAAGTGTGGTGGGTTTGTATTTGGAATGTATGTATCTGATGGTATAGAACTTTCCTGATTAGTCTCTTGATTAGGGTGTCCATTGGAACTGACTTTGGGAAATGATCAAAGGCCATCTTTGTGATAACCACTTGAGCCAAAATCCAACCAATGATATGAATGATACCCTTAGTGTCCCCTCTTGAGCCTAAATCCATTTCTTTGGTTGCCATGTTAACAACCATCCCTTTCAAAATTATAGATCTTGAAACCTTGTTTGAGTCTTACCCTCCATGATTTGTCGACATTGAGGCCAAAGGCCTAAGTGGGGGTGTGATAACCTACATGGTGAATGGTCAAGTTTTAAGAAAGGGTAAGTGCATCTGTAAGTGAGAAAAGGAAAGAGTGAAAGATTTGATATATATGTATAAAAAAGGCGTTGAAAGCCATGAAAGAAATCCTTTATTGCATAAAGAGAGGTCGAATTGTGGGCACGTAGAGAATGCGAAAGTGGAATGAATAAAAAGAGGGAAAAGAATGGTTGAATGATGTGGGTTTGTGGTGACAATTGAAACAACGAGATGGTAAGGAGAATTATGGAGGGTCAAGTCACTTTTGTCCAAAACATTTCCTACCCATCCGTAAGACAACATTACAAGTCTTTAGCAAGTCTGTTGTGACCCGATGTTAATTAGACCCCTTTGAATCCTTGATCAATCAAAAATAAAGGAAAGCCTATAGCATGATCATGCATGTCATTCCTCTTTTGTGAATGTGAATGTTGTGTAATTTCTCTAGAAGTGATGAAACTGCAAAAGTCTTGTGAGCGTGAAGAATATTCTTGAAAGTGAGTACACATGGAAACGTTTTGACCATGAGCTTGCAAACACGTGTGCGATTGTGAGCATAGCGTTGTCCTGATACTCTTTAGTCATGTTTTGAGGCTTCAAAATTGTGTAAGTGGTTTGTGGAAGCTTCATTGAGAGGTAAAAAGGTGTTATGTGAATATTACTATCCTTTAGTAATTGATTGCTTGACTTGGTTGAGGGCAAGCAAAATGTTAACTTGGGGGTGTTGATGAGTCCATATGTTGGACTCATATTCAGGCCTAAACAAAGCTTAACATTTTTCTTAATGCACGATTTTATCTTGGGAACTAATTTAATCCAGTGCCAAATGATAAGTTTGGAGATCAAAAAGAAAGACAAGGATAATTGAATGAAAAATAAGTCAAAATGGCAAAAAGGCACAAGATGCCAGCTAAACATGCATCACGAAAGCATTTTGATGGATTGGCAAAGGAGCACACCATCGACTAAATATCCAGCACTTGGAAGCCAGTAAAATGTCTCTATAAAATGTTATTTATCCAATTATTTTTGTTATTATAAAACATAAAAAATAGACTCCAAAAATAATATTAATTGATATCGTAAACTATTGTTCTAGAACTTACAGTTTATAAAGAGTTCTAAATGTGATAATTAAAAAAAAATTATTTTTTTGTCCAGTGATTAATTAACAATAAAAATGGTGCCATTGTCTAAAGATAACATCGATAGGAGACGTGAGATTTGCATAGAGATGGAGAACTTGAGATACCATTTGCTTGAAATAGATGTGCAGATACAAGGTGCTAGATTACGTGGCAAGAATGTATTTGTGTCTTCATTAATAGATAGAGTTAATTTTTATTTTAGAATCTAAGTTTGAAAATGTACTTGAAACTAGATGTAACTTCTTTTATCATAGGTGCCTTTGATTTTATTTTTTGTCCATATAGGAAGATTATAAGAATTGTTATGTCGGTTGATTGTTGGAAGAAAAGATCATATATATGTATGTATAGTAAAATTTAGTTTAGTGCTAAAGTATATATGTATGTGATGAAAATAAATTGTTATACTCTGAGATATTTATAGAGGACTATGCTCTTAATATTACAATGATAAAACTTGAAATGTCAAGATATGGAAGGAACATAAATCATTATCTTTTTAAGCTTATAGAAATAAAACAAACGAGATAGTAAAGACAAATTATTTGAAGAAGTGTATTTGGTATTAAGAAAAATAATTTTCTAGAAAATATTTTATGAAAATAAATATTTTTCTTATTTATATTTTATTATTGGTTAATAAAGAGATAACGTTATTCCAAAAATATTTAGATATGATCTATGCAAATAGTATGGACCCAGATGCATATCTATGTCACAGCCCAATGAAGGACCCAACTCCTAACCCTTAGAACGACCGAGGAATTGAATCTGGCGTTAAGACCCGAAAAGAACCCATCATTTAGTTGAGTCTCTAAGTTGGATTCGAATATCAAGTTGAGTCATCATTGAGTATTGAATTTTTGATCGAGGTCAGGTCCTACATCAGAAAAGGTCTCTAAATGATTTTAAATTTAGGATCATGCTAAAATCAAGTCTTGAATGGGGACTCAAGTTGTCAATGCAGGTCTCAAATTGGGTAATCTTGAATCAAGTCCCAAATTGATCAAGGGAGCGTTGAGTCACACCACGAGGTGGTATGTTGAGGGGATAGAGGTCAAGGTGTTTGGGTGGATTAGGTGCTGGGGTTATATTTTCGTAAATTGGAGAAAAATAAATTAATTTGAAAAATATTTTACAATATGTTTAAGTCAACTAAACGTGAGAAAAATGAAAAAGAAAATTCTCTATACCTAACACACCCTTAATTAGGAAGAAAAATCAGCGGTACTACAGTTTATCATAAAAATTTATAATTATATTTATTTATATAATAACTAAAAGGAAGGAAGTCTAGTCCAGGATTATGTCACATGACAGAATGAGATAAAGCCATGTGTTAATTTTAGGACAATAGTTAGTTAAGTAATAATTAGTTAGTATTTACTTTTTAATTTTTACAACTTTTTAAAGATTCAAATTTTACAGTCACTTTTTGGTTTTACTACTTATTTATTTTAATTATTTACAAGTTTTAGAATATACGAAACAGAATACTTGAAGTGCAAATTCAGTGTTGAGAGAGATGGAGTAGATAGTAATGTGAGACTTGTCACTCAATCTACTCTCAAGAGAGAAAATTTTAAATATTTTGGTTTTATCATCCAGAATAGTAGTGATATTGACGATAATGTCAAACATCGTATTTCAGTAGTGTAGACAAAATGGAGGCTTGCCTCTGTAGTATTGTGTGATAGGAAGATACCACCTAATCTAAACGGTAAGTTTTACGGAATGGTGGATAGACCATTATTGCTATATGAGGTGGAGTGTGCGTTGATCAAAAACTCACATATTTAGAAGATGCATGTCGCGGAGATGAGGATGTTGAGATGGATATGTGGACATACTAGGAGTGATAAGATTAGGAATGACATCATTTGGGAGAAATTAGTGGTGTGGCCCCTGTGGCTGACAAGATAAGGGAAGCGAGATTGCAGTGGTTTGGACACATGCAGAGAAGAAGTACCGATGCTCTTGTTGGGAGATGCAAGAGGTTGGACTTAGGGGCTACACAAAGGAGTAGAGGTAGACCGAAGAGGTATTGAGGGGAGGTGATCAGACAAGATATGGTGACACTTGATCTCACCGAAGACATGACCCTCGATAAAAAGCAGTAGAGGTTGCATATTAGAGTAGCAGGCTAATAGGATAGTAGTGATAGATTAGTAGAATTAGTCGGTCTTTATATCCTGTCGTGTCATTATCTATCTAATATTTGTTAATTTTATTGTATTTACTTTCTGTCATTGCTTTTATTATTAGTCATTTGCCCTTGTTTTTTTTCCATTTTTTCGTATCTAGTTTATTCTACTTATGGATTTTTGAGACGATGGTTCTCAAGAAATAGATTCTCTATCTCCATGAGGTAGTGGTAAGGTCTGCATACATTTTACCCTCCCCCAACCTCACTTGTGGAATTTCACTGGATATATTGTTATTGTAATTCTATTTCTTTTATCATGGTGTTTGGTTAAAAGTATTACTCTTTTGAAAAAGGCATAATACCCAAATATGCCCCCAAACTTAGCACCAGATTGCAAGTTGGAACTTACACTTTCAATTTGCACAAATATAACCCCCCAACTTGGCAATTTCTGACCAAGTAGGCACAAGGTATAATTAGCCTAAGCGTGTGAGTTGCACTCGTGCTGACGTATTTTTTTCGTCCAACACTGCGATGCCACGTTCGTCCACGCAAGCAAAAGCCGTAAACTTGGCATTTCGATTTTACACGTGGCATTCCTAAAAAAAATAAAAAATAAGATAATTTTTACAAAAAAATTATAAATTTGTTTACATAAATTACAAAAACTAACAAAACTTTTTTAAAAATTTAAAATTTTTACATAAATTACAGAAAATTACAAAACAATTAAAAATTCAAAATTTTTTACATAAATTACAATAAATGACAAAACTGTTTTTAAAATTTTAAATTTTTTTACATAAATTACAAGAAAATTTAAAAATTTAAAAATTATTTTACAAAAAATTTAAATTTTATAAATTTAATTTTTTTTACTTCAACTCGAACCCTCATCCCCC
>JAOTQJ010124348.1:7780-42699 GCA_025642045.1 Solanum sejunctum
TGATGAATTGTTTCAAGGTGTATTGCATGAGGCTGTTACCAAGTATTGGTGGGTTGATTTATATTACCTTTTCTTGCTTGGTCTATGATGATGGTCTCTTCCTACTCATGTACTATAATTCCATGTAAGCATGTTTTACTTCAAGCATTGATCATGCATGCCATGTTTCTAGTATATTATCTCTTGCTTATGATTATGCATGTCGATTATGTTGCTTATCACTTGTTGTATTGCATCCTACATACTTAGTACGTTCAAATGTACTAACGCATACTCTATGCCTACAGATGTTACCATGTAGAAACCGGAGCTCCTCTTGATCATCCTTCTCCTCCACGTGGCTAGTACTATCTCTTGAAGCAAGTCTGGTGAGTCCTCAATTCCAAGAGCAATAGCTATTCATCTTATGTTATGTATAGACTCTCTTATCTTTGTTTAGATGCTTATGCCTGTGAAAGTTATCTTGGCCCCCGCCCAATCTTTGCTAGAGGTGTTATTGGACTAGTTATGTAATTATGCTTTAATCTATGACTCTTTGATATTTTAAGCTATGAAAGACTTATCTTAGCTCCTTTCTCCTTACTTTTACTCTCTTATTGTTGTTTAATTACTTACACAACCAAGGGTGTATAAATGATATGCTAAGAGGCTTATTTAGGGTCCCTTTGGGGTCCCATTTACTGTGTCACATCTAGGATTAGGTCATGACAAACTTGGTATCATAGCATTAAGTTGTTATTAGTCCTCGGCATCCAACACACCACGTTGTTAGATTCTTATTCATAGTTGTAAAGTGCACCATAATTTGAGTAAGAGGCTATGAGGCATTTTAGGAAATATTTCCCTTCTTCTTGATTTTTATTGTGCTATAGAAGTTAAGGTAAGGTTTTCCCCTAACGAATGTTCTTTGCAATTGTAGATCATGCATATCCCAAGAGCAAGAAGGGATCACACTCCCAAAGAAGAACCAGCTCATGAAGAGTTTCGGGATGCTATTACTATACTAGCTCAAGCCATGACCAATCAAATCAACAAAGGGGCCCAAGCCCTTCATGCTCCTACTTCGGCATCTATGGTAAGGCACTTCATGAGGATGAACCCACCAGAGTTCCATGGGTCTAAAGTGACTGAGGACCCTCAAGAATTTATTGATGAGGTGTACAAAATATTATCCATTATGGGTGTTAAATCAGAGGAGAAAGCGAAGTTGGCGGCTTACCAACTCAAGGGGGTGGCCCAAATTTGGTTAAATCAATGGAAAAGGGAGAAGGGGAACAACAATGTGGTTCTTTAGGAGGAGTTTAAAGCGACCTTTCTCAACCAATTCTTCCCACTTGAGCTAAGTGACACTAAAATGATACAGTTCATGAATTTGAAGCAAGGGTCCATGAGTGTGAGGGACTATGCCCTCAAGTTCAACCAATTCTCTAAATATGCTCCACAATTAGTTGCCAACCCAAGGTCTAGGATAAATAAGTTTATGATAGGTGTATCCAATTTAGTGAATGAGGAGTGTCATGCCACTATATTGATTGGTGATATGGATTTGTCCGACTCATGACTTATGCTGAATAATTAGAGGGAGGAAAGTTGAGAAAGAGAAGGGGTAATGAGGCTAAAAGGGCCCATTTTAAAGAAGGTCCCAAGGTGGCCAGTTTCATCAAGGCCAAGGGTCTTCCCATGCTGCTAATAGGAGGTTTGCTAATGATAACCTAAGGGTCCAAGGTGGTGGTGGTGTGGTGCCAAATACAATGTGCTCAAGATGTGGTAGAGGCCATAATGGCCCATTATTGAGTAACACTAATGCTTGCTATACTTGGGGAGAAGTGGGTCACAAGAAGATTGATTATCCTCGTAATCAAAACAAGGTTAGAGATGGTCATCCACAAGGTCGGGGTGCAAATCTGGTTCCTTTTTGGAAGGGGAGGTCAACAAGGTGGTGCCCCAAGGCGCAATCGATTTTATGTTTTCCAAGGGAGGCAAGGGGTAGATGATGTGTCTGATGTCATCACAAGTATGTTAATAGTCTTTGATTTGATGTGTATGCATTGGTATTGAAACGACCCCAAAGAGTGCTCGAAAATGTGCCTCGAAAGTGCTTAGAATTATAATTTTCATATATCTCAAAATTCTTGCATGATATCGAAAATCCAACTTCATATTCTTTTTTCAAGGGGTCAAAATTAGGGGGAAAGGGTCTAACTCCAATTTAAGAGAGAAATATTAGCAATTATGAAATTTCAAGAATGCAATTTTCAGTGGCAAAGCAACGCGTCACAGTGCAAAAATGGCCTTTTTTAACTTGGTACAAGACTTTTAAGTCTTGGGCGTAAGTGTTATCAAACGTGAAAATGCCTATACTTAACCATTTTTCACCCTCATATCATCTTAAACATTGCCCAATACTCACTCAAACACATAGCCAAACTTTTCACTCCTGAACTCAAGCCTCAAAACCCTTTCCAGATCTCAAGTTTCTTCTTCAAGCTTGAAATCTCCATCTCCAATCTTCATCAAGTTCATCTCCAAAGCTAAGGTATGTGGGTTTCTTTGATGGGTTATTTTCACCCATGATGCCCAAGCTTTCTTTCCTTAAAAATTGCATGATTTAAAGTGGATTTACTCATAGGTCTTACTTATTATGAAATTCACTGCACACTATGTTGGATTTATGAAATTGTGACTATTTTACTATGTTTGGAGCTATTAAGCAAGGGTCTATTGTGGGAAATGATGAAGGGTCTTGATGTAAATTTTTTGAGGGTGTTACCAAGTATCTATTATTGGCTTTACACTGACTTTCTAGTATGACTTCACCCTTGAATTTCATAGTTTTACATGAACATTACACACCCACTAATTGTTTGATTAAATGTCCAGTTGTGTATTCTTGAGGAATTGAAGGTCTAATGTATGTCTTATGAGATGAATGACTATATAGTGATGAAATGATAATGAAATGATGATAGAATGATGATGGAATGATAATGAAAAGGAATGTATGTATATGATGATGAAAGGATTATATATGTGTGTATATATATATATATATATGATATATCGAGATATAGTGTTGGGGATAACCAAGCCTAGCTCGGGGGCTTGTAGGCCCAGGTAACCTATCGAGGGGTTGGTATCTTAGTCGCCTAGCATGAAGGATGGTAGGCTGGGTAACCTTGTTGGGGACTGGTACCCATCAACCTTGATGGGGGGTTTGTACTCTATCAACCTTGATGGGGGGTTAGTACTCCATCAACCTCGATGGGGGGTTTATACTCCATCTACCTCATGAAAGGTTTAGTACCTTATGTACCTATTCAAGGGGATGCTAGGCCTTGGCCTGCACTAAAATAGTTACTCCTTACACTCGTATTATGATCTATATAAGCATGGTTTTACTTCAAGCATCATTCACACAAGTCATATTACTAGTATGCTAGTCATTGCTTATGATTATGCACTTTGCCTACAATGTCTATCACTTGTTGCATTATATCCTACATACTTAGTACACTTAAATATACTAACACATACTCTATGCCTACATGATGTCACCATGTAGGATTCGGTGCACCGCTTGATCATCATCCTCCTTCACTTGGCTAGGATGACTTTTATCAAGCTTGTTGGTTAGTCCTCCATTTCGGGGACGTTACTTATGATCTCTTGCAATGTATTAAGACTTTGACTTATGTCTTGACTATGAGAGTGAGCCTGGTTGCTTTGTCTTGGCCCCCGCTCTTATCTATATAGTAGAGGTATTGTTGGACATGTTATGTACCTATGCTATGAGCTTTGACTCTATTGACTCTCGATGTTCATGTTATGGAAGTTACCCTTAGTCCCTATTCCCCTTGTATTACTTCTGAGACCAAGGATATGTAATGATATGTTATGAGGCTTATTTGGGGTTCCTTTGGGTTTTTATTCGCCTATCATGTCTATATCCTAGGCTTGAGTCATGACAAAGGTGGTATCCGAGCACTAGGTTGTTAGTTCCTCGGAGTCCAACACACTGCATGGATTAGAGTCTTATTCATGGTTGTGTTGTGCACCATAAATATGAGTAGGAGACTATGAATTGTTTTAGAAAATATTT
Source organism: Solanum sejunctum (assembly GCA_025642045.1). Taxonomy (NCBI): domain Eukaryota; kingdom Viridiplantae; phylum Streptophyta; class Magnoliopsida; order Solanales; family Solanaceae; genus Solanum; species Solanum sejunctum. Next base: position 11,880 of record JAOTQJ010124348.1, read on the forward strand.
CCTTTCTTCATGTTCTAAGTCATGCTATAGAGTTGGAGTAAGCTTTTCCCCCTAATGATGCTCTTTGTTAAGCTAAATCATGCCTAAAATGAGGGCAAGACAAGCCCGCACGCCCGAAAAGCAATCAGCCAATGGAGAGCTTAGGGATACTCTCACCATGCTTGTACAAGTGGTGTCTAATCAAGCCAACCAAGGGGCCCAAGCCCCTCATGCTCCTACGTCGGCCTCTCGGGTGAGAGACTTTATGAGAATGAGTCCCTCGGAATTTCATGGGTCAAAAGTGAGTGAGGAACAACAAGTGTTCATTAATAAGGTTTACAAAATTTTGTCTATCATGGGCGTTGGGCTGAATGAAAAGGCAAAGTTGGCGGCGTACCAACTCAAAGGTGTAGCTAAAATATTGTATAATCAATGGAAGGAAGAGAAGGGAGTTGGCTATGTGGTGCTTTGGAAGGATTTCAAAATGGCTTTCCTTAATCGATTCTTCCCTCTTAAGCTTAGGGAGGCTAAGTTGGTGGAACTTATGAATTTGAGACAAGTGTTATGAGTGTGAAGGAGTATGCCCTCAAGTTTACCCAACTTTTGAAATATGCTCCACATTTGGTGGCCAACTCAAGGTCTAGGATAAACAAATTTGTGATGGGTGTTTCCGACTTGGTTAGTGAAGAATGCTGATTTGTAATGTTGATTAATAAAATCGACTTGTCATAATAGATGACCTACGCTAAGCAAATAGAAGAGGACAAATTGAGGAAGAGAAGGGGACTTGAGGCCAAGAGGGCCCGTTTTAAGGGTAAGTTCCAAAGGAGTGACTAGTTCCATCAAGGCCAAAGGCCTACTCATGCATTTGATAAGAGGGTTATAAATGATCTTTCGAGAGCCCAAGGTGTTAGGCTTAAGACTCCTATTGATGTGCACCTGAAGTGTGGTAAGGGTCATGGTGGCCTATGTTTGAAGAATATCGGTGCTTGTTATGGTCGTGGGGAGTTGGGGCATTAGGCTATAGATTTCCCTCAAAATCGCAACATAGGCAAGAAGGTTCATCCACAAGGTGCTAATATCGTCCCATTGGGGAGATGTGGACAACAAGATAGTGCCCCAAGGTACAACCGATTCTACGCTTTGTATGGGAGCCAAGAGGTTGATGAAGTCCCTAATGTTGTAACCAGTATATTGAAAATCTTTGACTTTGATGTGTATGCATTAATTGATCTGGGTGCCATCTTTTCTTTTGTTATCCCCTTTATTGCCCAAAAAATATTGACCCCTAGTTATTGGATAAGTCATACGAGGTGTCTACTCCTGCATCTATTGTTGCTAGGAAAGTTTATAGAAGTTGTCCTATTTGTATTTTGTATAAAATTTTGCCTTGTGATCTTGTTGACTTAGACAAGGTGGATTTTGATATCATTCTTGGGATGTATTGGTTTCTTGGCTACTATGCTTCTATTGATTGCAGAACTCGTAGGGTCAAGTTCCAATTTCCAAATGATCCCATCCTTGAGTGGGATAGTCAAGATGTGGTGGTCAAGGGTAGATTCATCTCTTGTATCGAAGCCCATAAGTTGGTCTCTAAGGGGTGTCTTTACCATCTTGTGAGGGTCAGGGATGTGGAGTCTAACATCCTTCCTATAGAGTCAGTTTTGATTGTAAATGAGTTTTTTGATGTCTTTCCAAATGAACTTCTCGTTGTTCCTCCCGAAAGAAAAATAGACTTTGGAATAGAACTCCTTCCCGATACTCAACCCATCTCTATTCCTCCTTACCATATGGCCCCGGCGAAGTTGAAGGAGTTCAAGGGACAAGTAAGGGACTTGTTGGAGAATGGATATATTAGACCTAGCCAGTCACCTTGGGGTGCTCCGGCGTTGTTTGGGAAAAAGAGTGATGGGTTCCCTTTGGATGTGTATTGACTATCAGTAACTCAATAGGGTCACCATCAAGAATAGGTATCCTCGTCCAAGAATTGATAACTCATTTGACCAATTGCAAGGGGCTAGCCATTTCTGTAAGATTGATCTTTGGTCCAGGTATCATCAAATGAAAGTGAGGGTGTATGATTTCCCAAGATGTCCTTCCAAAATAGATATGGACATTATGAGTTTGTTGTGATGTCCTTTGTGTAGACTAATACACTGGCAATCTTCATGGACATAATGAATAGGGTTTTCAAACCCTACCTTGATTTCTTGGTTATGGTCTTCATTGATGACATTTTGATCTATTCTCATGGTGAGGAAGAGCATAGGGCTCATTTGAGAGTAGTGTTGCAAAGATTGATAGAGGAGCAATTGTATGTTAAATATGAAAAGTGTGAATTTTGGTTGAGGGAGGTTGCCTTCCTAGGACATGTAGTGTCGGGGGATGGTATTAAGGTGGATCTAAAGAAGATCGATGGGATTAGAAATTGGACAAGACTATTGACCCCATTGGATATTAGGAGTTTTTTAGGCCTAGCAGGCTACTATCGAAGGTTCGTAAGTAGGTTCTCTTCTATTGCTTCCCGTATGACAAAATTGATTCAAAAGAAGGTTAAGTTTGTGTGGACCAATGAATATGAGAGGAGATTCCAAACCTTGAAATATAAGCTTGTGTTTGCTCCTATATTGCCACTACTGGATGGGCTTGAGGGATTTGTTGTATATTATGATGCTTCCTGGGTTGGTTTGGGTTGTGTTTTGATGCAAATTGGTAAGGTTATAGCCTATGCTTCTAGACAACTCAAAGTGCATGAAAAGAACTACCCTACCCATGATCTTGAATTAGTCGTCGTTGTGTTTACATTAAAGATTTGATGTCATTAATTGTATGGGTTACATGTTGATGTGTTCACTGATCATAAGAGCCTCCAATATGTCTTCACTCAAAAGAATGTCAACTTGAGACAAAGAGATGGTTAGAACTTCTTAGGGACTATGATATGAGTGCACATTATCATCCGGGTAAGGCAAATATGGTGGCGGATGCCTTGATTAGGGTGTCCATAGGCAACTTAGCTCATGTTGATGGTAATGATAAGGAGATGGCTAGGGAGCTGCATCGATTGTCTATGTTAGGGATTAGATTGGAGGAGGTTGGTAGTGGTGATGTTGTTGATGCTAATGGTTCTAAGTTTTCTTTGGTTGATGAGGTGACGACAAAACAAGATCTTGATCCCTCCTTGTTAGAATTGAAGGCCTTGGTGAAAGAGGGCCAAGTGGAGGTTTCCTCCCATGGGGGAGATGGTGCCTTAGGTCCCAAGATAAGTTGTATGTACCATGTGTTGATAGTTTGATAGAAAGGATCCTTGATGAGGCCCATAACTCTTCTAATGCTATCCACTGGTGTTCCACCAAAATGTATAGAGACTTCAGGGATGTGTATTGGTGGGGAGGCATGCAGAGGGACATTGCCAAATTCATTTTTGGTTATCATACTTGTCAAATAGTCAAATTCGAACATCAAAGGTCGGGTGGCCTAACCCAAGACATTGAGGTTCCTACTTGGAAGTAGGAAGAGATAAATATGGATTTTGTGGTTGAGTTGCCCAAGACTAGGAAGGGTTTTGATTCCATTTAGGTTGTTGTTGATACGATGATAAATAGGCTCACTTTCTATCAGTTAAGACCACATATGGGGATAAAGATTATGCAAGGTTGAACATTCATGACTTGGTAACGTTGCATGGGGTTCCTTTGTCCATCAGAAAGGATTGTGGGGCACAATTTACTTCATATTTTTGGAGATCTTTCCAAAGGGGGCTTGGTACAAGAGTTAAGCTTTCTACAGCCTTCCACCCTCAAATGGATGGCCAAGCTGAGAGGACCATACAAACCCTTGAGGATATTCTTAGAGAATGTATGTTGGAGCTTAAAGGTAGTTGGGATAATCATCTTTCGTTGATTGAGTTTGTCTACAACAATAGCTATCTTTCTAGCATTGGTATTACTCCTTTTAAGGCTCTGTATAGGGGACGTTGTAGATCACCGGTTGGTTGGTTTGAGGTTGGTGATGTAGCTTTGTTCGGACCATATCTAGTTATGGAGGCTTTTAAGAAGGTTATGATGATTAGAGAAAGGTTGAAGACGGCCCAAAGCAGCCAAAAATTCTATGCCAATGTAAGAAGAAGAGACCTTGAATTCAAAGTTGGTGATTGGATCTCCCTAAATGTTTCACCCATGAAAGGTCTGGTCGGATTTGGTAAGAAGGGAAAGTTGAGCCCAAAATATGTTAGTCCTTATGAGGTCATAAGGAGAGTTGGCAAGTTAGCCTATGAGTTGACGTTGCCTAGCGAGATAGAATTAGTGCATCTGGTGTTCCATGTGTCCATGTTGAGAAAATGTGTGGGTGATCCAAATGCCATTGTACCTCTTAATATTATGGGTTTTGTTGAGGATAATTTGACATATGAAGAGGTTCAGGTTCAGATCTTGGACAGGCAAGTGAAGAGATTGAGAAACAAAGAGGTGGCTTATGTTAAGGTCCTTGGAGGAATCAAACAGTCGAGAGTTCTACTTGGGAGGCCAAAGCAGATATGCTAAAGTGATATCCTTACCTTTATCACTCTACTCAAGCCTAAGGTGTTGATCTGAGCCCATTATATGATCTCAGGTCTTAAGTTTATCCCCATATCATCGCATACGTTCATGTTTAATTGACAAGTTCATGTTGATTTTTCATTTATGATGAAATTTTTGAAATAATATTAAAGTGCATTATTGCATCTCTATCTACACTAAAAAGTGTCATGTTTGTGTCTCTCATATGCGTTTCTTTGATATTCAGGGATGAATTTTCCCAAGGGGGAGATATTGAAACGACTCCAAAAAGTGCACAAAAATGTGCCTCAGAAATACCTGGAATTATAATTTCCATATATCTCAAAATTTGTACGCGATATCAAGAATCCAACTTCATATTCTTGTTCAGTGGGTCAAAATTAGGAAAAAATGGGTGTAACCCCAATTTAAGAGCGAAAGATTAGCAATTATAAAGTTTCAAGAATGCAATTTCCAGTTGCAAATCCGCATCGCGCATAGTACAAAAATTGCCTTTTTTTAAATCAGTCCAAGACTTTTAAGTCTTGGGCATAAGTGTTCTCAAACGTGAAAATACCTATACTTAGTAATTTTTCACCCTCATATCATCCTAAACATTCCTCAATACTCAGTCAAACACTTAGCCACATTTTTTACTCCTAAACTCAAGACTCAAAATCCTTTCCAAATCTCAAGGTCCTTGTTCAAGCTTTAAGTCTCCATCTCCAATCTTTATCAAGTTCATCTCCAAAGCTAAGGTATGTAGATTTTTTTCATAGGTTCCTTTCACCCCTAATGCCCAAGCTTCCTTTCCTTAAAAATTGCATGATTTAAAATGGATTTAATCATGGGTCTTACTTATTATGAAATTCACTGCACACTACGTTGAATTTATGAAATTATGACTGTTTTATTATGTTTAGAGCTACGAAGCAAGGCTCTATTATGGGAATTGATTAAGGTTGTTGATGTATATTATTTGAGGGTATTACCAATTATCTATTGATGGCTTTACACTAATTTTTCTAGCATGATTTCACTGTTAAATTGCATAGTTTTACACTAGCATTACGCACCCTCTAAGTGTTTGATAAAATGTCCAGTTGTGGATTCTTGAGGAATTGAAGGTCCAATATATGTCTTATGAGATGAAATACTATACGATAATGAAATGATAATGAAATGATGATAGAATGATAATGGAATGATTATGAAAAGAAATGCATGTATATGATAATGAAAGGAGTATATATATATATATAATGTTGGAGATAACCAAGCCTAGCTCGGGGGTTGTAGGCTCAAGTAACCTATCGTAGGATTGGTACCTTAGTTACCTCGCTCGGGGGGTGGTAGTCCTGGGTAATCTTGTTGGGTGTTGGTACCTATCAACCTTGATGCGGGGTTTATACTTTGTCAACCTCGATGGGGGGTTAGTACTCCATCAACCTCGGTGGGGCGTTTGTACTCCATCAACCTCATGAAGGGGTTAGTACCTCATATGCCTATCTAAGGAGGTGGTAAGCCTTGGCTTGTACTAAAATGGTCACTGCTTACATTCGTATTATTATCTATATAAGCATGATTTCACTTTAAGCATGATTTCACTTCAAGCATCATTCACACATGTCATATTGCTAGTATATTATTCCTTCCTTATGACTATACATTTTGCCTATGATATCTACCTCTTTTTGCATTGAATCCTACATACTTAATACATTTAAATGTACTAATGCATACTCTATGCCTATATGATGTAACCATGTAGGAATCGGCACATCGCTTGATCATCCTTCTCCACCACATGGCTAGTACGACTTCTATCAAGCTTATTGGTGAGTCCTCCATTGCAGGGATGTTACTTATGATCTCTTGCTATGTATTAAGACATTCTCTTTGACTTATATATTGACTATGAGGGTGAGCCCCATTGCTTTGTCTTGGCCCCTACTCTTATCTTTGTATTACAAGTGTTGTTGGACATGTTATGTACCAATGCTATAAGCTTTGACTCTATTGACTCTTGAGGTTCATGATATGGAAATTACCTTTAGTCCCTATCCCCCTTGTTTTCATTCATCTCTTTCTGTCATTCTAATTGCCTACGCGACCAAGGATATATAATGATATACTATGAGGCTTGTTTGGGGTTCCTTTCAGTTCCCTATTCATCGATCACGTCTAGGCCCTAGGCTTAGGTCGTGACAGGTAGACCTGGCTTCCACTCCTTCTTTTGTTACTCCTTTTGTTTCCAAAAAGTTTCATGTTGAACCCAAATTATTGTGTGAATGTTATGAGGTGTCTACACCTATTGGTGCATCCATTTTTGCTAGAAGGGTCTATAAAAATTGCCCCATTTTCATTTTGCATAAAATATTGCCTTGTGATTTGGTTGAGTTGGAAATGGTAGATTTTGATGTCATTCTTAGGATGGATTAGTTGCATGCATATTATGCCTCTATTTATTGTAGAACCCATAGGGTCAAATTCCAATCCCTAATGAACCCATCCTTGAGTGAGAGAGTCATGATGTGGTGGTCAAGGGTAGGCTTATTTCTTGCATTAAAGCCCAAAGATTTATTTTTAAAGGGTGTCTCTATCATCCTGTAAGAGTTAGGGATGTTGAGTCCAAAGTTCTTCCTATAGACTCGGTTCTGGTGGTGAATGAGTTCCTTGATGTCTTTCCTAATAAGCTTCCTACTGCTCCTCCTAAAAGGGAAATGGATGTTGTCATAGATCTCCTTCCCGATACTCAACCCATTTCCATTCCCACTTACTGTATGGCCCCAGCAAAGTTGAAGGAGTTGAAAAAGCAATTGAGGGATTTGTTGGGAAGATGTTTACCAGGATTAGTCAATCACCTTGTGGTGCACTGGTTTTGTTTGTGAAAAGGAAGGATGGTTCTCTTAGAATGTATATTGACTACTAGTAACTTAACAGAGTCACCATCAAGAATAAGTACCCTCTAGCAAAAATTGATGATCTTTTTGACTAACTTCAAGGGGATAGTCACTTCTCTAAGATTGATCTTTGATTCATGCATCACCAAGTGAAAGTAAAGGAGTGTGACATTCCCAAGATGGCCTTCCGGACTAGATTTGGGCACTATAAATTCATGGTTATGACTTTTGGGTTGACAAATGCACTTTCTATCTTCATAGATCTTATGAATAGGGTCTTCAAACCCTATCTTGAATTGTTTGTGGTGGTATTTATTTGATTATATCTTGATCTATTCCCATAGTGAGGAGGAGTAGTTGTATGCCAAATATGAGAAATATGAGTTTTGGTTGAAAGAGGTAGCCTTCCTAGGTCATATGGTGTCAGGTGATGGTATAAATGTGGATCCTAAGAAGACTGAGGTAATTAGAAATTGGCCTAGACTTTTGACTCCATCGGACATTAGGAGCTTCTTGGGCTTAACGGGTTACTATCGGAGATTTGTGAATGGGTTCTCTTCTATTGCTTCTCCCTTAACTAAGTTGACCCAAAAGAAGGCAAAGTTTGTATGGACTGATGAGTCTGAAAGAAGTTTCCAAACCTTGAAAGATAAACTTGTCTCTGCACCAATCTTATCTCTACACGAAGGCTTTGTTATGTATTGTGATGCCTCACAGATTGGTTTGGGTTGTGTCTTGATGCAAAATGGTAAGGTGATATCTTATGCCTCTAGACAACTTAAGGTGTATGAAAAGAACTATCCTACCCATGATCTTGAGTTAGTCGTTGTGGTATTTTCTGTAAAGATTTGGTATCATAACTTGTATGCGATGCATGTTGATATGTTCACCAATCATAAGAGTCTCTAATATGTGTTCACCCAAAAAGATCTCAACTTGAGGCAATGAAGGTGGTTAGAGCTACTTAGGGATTATGATATGAGTATGTATTATCACCCCGGTAAGGCTAATATTGTGGTTGATGCTTTTAGTAGGGTGTCTATGGGTAGCCTAGCACATATTGACTATGGGGGAAAATAAGTGGCTATGGAGGTTCATCAGTTGGCTAGATTAGGAGCTAGGTTGGGAGAGGTTGATAATTGGGGTATTGTGGTTGTTGATGGCCCTAAGTCCTCATTGGTTGAGGAGGTGAAGGCAAAGCAAGATCTTGACCCCACTTTTTAGAATTGAAGGCCTTAGTGAGAGATGGCATGGTGGAGGTTTTCTCCCAAGGGGGATATGATGGCCTTAGGTACCAAGGTAGATTGAGTGTGCCTTGTATTGATGACTTAAGAAAGAAGATTCTTGATAAGGCTCATAGTTCTTCCTATTCTATTCACCCTGATTCTACTAAGATGTATAGAGATTTGAGGGAAATGTTTTGGTAGGGTGGTATAGAGAGAGAGATTTCTAAGTTTGTATCTGGTTGCCATAATTGCCAACAAGTCAAAGCCGAACTTCAAAGGTCGGGTGGCCTAGCCCAAGATATAGAGTTTCCTACTTGGAAGTTGGAGGAAATTAACATGGATTTTGTGGTTGGGTTGCCTAAGATTAGAAAACCTTTTGATTCCATTTGGGTTGTGGTTATTAGAATGACAAAGTGGGCTCATTTCCTACTGGTTAAGATTACTTAGGGTGCCAAAGATTATGCTAAATTGTACATTCATGAATTAGTTAGATTGTATAGGGTGCCCTTGTCTATCATGTTGAATCGTGGTTCTCAATTCACTTCTCACTTTTGGAGGTCCTTCCAAAGAGGTCTTAGTACCAAGGTTAAGCTTAGTATGGCCTTTCACCATCAAATGGATCACCAAGCCAAAAGAACTATCCAAACTCTTAAGGATATGCTTAGGGCTTGTATTTTGGAGTTTAAGGGTAGTTGGATGACCATCTTTCACTCATTGTGTTTGCTTACAACAATAGCTATCATTCTCTCATTGGTATAGCTCCTTTTGAGGCTCACTATGGTAGACATCATAGGTCCCCAATTGGATGTTTTGAAGTGGGGGAGATGACTTTGTTAGATCCGAATCTAGTTATAGAGGCCATGGAGAAGTTAAAGTTGGTAAGGAAAAGGTTGAAAACAGTCCAAAGTCGTCAAAAGTCCTATGCCGATGTGAGGACAAGGGACCTTGAATTTAAAGTTGGTAATTGGGTTGATTTAAAGGTCTCACCCATGAAGGTTGTGGTTCATTTTGGTAAGAAGGGTAAATTGAGTCCAAGATTTGTGGGTCCTTATAAGGTGTTAAGAAAGATAGGTAAGGTGGCCTATGAGTTGAAGTTTCCCAATGATATGAATATGATTCATCCGGTCTTCTATTTATCTATGTTGAGGAAGTGTGTGGGTGACCCATTTGAAATGACCCTAAAAAGTGCTCGAAAATGTGCCTCGAAAGTGTCCAAAATCATAATTTCCATATATCTAAAAATTCATTTGTTATTTTAAAATTTTGGCTTCATAGTCTTGTTTAGGGGGTCAAATTTAGGGGAAGAAGGGTCTAACCCCGAATTTTTAAGCAACCGTATCAAATTACGAAATTTCAAATTGGCACGAAAATAGTGTGGTTTCTGCATTACCCTTGCAATGCGCATATGTGTTACAATGGTCCAGCTTTCTTTTTCGATATAAGACTTTTAAGTCTTAGGCCTAAACCTCCCACATAAGAAAACACCTATATTTAGCATTATTTCACCCTCACATCACCCAAGATATTTCCCAATACTCACTCAAACCCTTAGTCCTATATTTCTCTCAAGATTCAAGTCTCAAACCCTTATTCGGATTTCAAGGTTGTCTTTTAAGCTTCAATTCTCCATCTCTAATATTCACCAAGCTCATCTCCTAAGCTACAGTATGTAGGTTTTAGAGATTGGGTCCTTCCACCCATGGTGCCCTAACCTCCTTTCTACTCAATTTGTATTATCTAAAGTTGATTTTGTAATTGGGTTTACTATTATGAACAACATGTCTATGAACTATGTTAAAGTTATGTAAAGTTGTGAATGATTTGCTATGTATTGAGCTATAAATCTTAGAACTATTGTAAGATTTGATGATGGATTTTGATGTATACTGCTTGAGGGTATTGCAAGGTGTTGATTAATAGTTTTACAATGGATTTTCTTGCATGATTTCATATATAAATTGCATGATCTAGTACCCCCATTACGCACCCGTCAAGTGTTTGCTAAAATATCTGGATATGGTTTCTTGAGGAATTGAAGGTCCAATGCATGTTCTAGGAGTTGAGTGACTTTATGATGATGAAATGAATGTTTATAAGACCTATATTTATGAGAATTATCTATATTATTCTAAGATGGCCATGCCTTGATGAGGGGGTACCACGCCTTCACCACTATGATAAAAGGGATGATGTTCATTAACCAAATTGAGGGGTTGATACCTCATTAACCAAATTGAGGGGTTGATACCTCATTAACCAAATTGTGGGATTGATACCTCAATTGTCTTAAAGGTGATGATGTATGTTAATAACCAAATTGAGGGGTTGATACCTCAATGACCAAGGATAAGAAGGTGGTAAGCCCATTAACCAAAGGATGGTCTCTTTCTACTTACATACTATATTCTATATAAGCATGATTTTACTTCAAGCACTATTCATATATGTCATATTGCTATTATATTATCCATTGCCTATGTTTATGCATCTCGATTACGTTGCTTATATCTTGTTTCATTGCATCTTATATACTTAGTACATTCAAATGTACTAACGCATATTCTATGCCTACATGATGTTACCATACAGGAATCGGGGCTCCATTTGGTCATCATCATCCTCCACATAGCTAAAGGTATCCATTCAAGGTAGTTGGTGAGTCCTCCATTCTGGGTACATTGGTTTTCATTCCTATGTTATGTATTAAAGACTATCTTTACTTTTGATATGCTTTGACTATGAGGGTGAACCCGATTGCTTATCCTAGCCTCTGTTAAGTTCTATGTTAGAGGTATTGTTAGACAAGATATGTGTTATGCTTGAGCTTTGTCTCACTTATGATATTCAAGCTATTTAAATATAAGCCTTTCTCCCTTAGTCCTAATTTCCCTTGTTTATGTTTCTTATGTTAATTTATCTTACTTCCGCGACCAAGGATGTGTGATGATCTGCTATAAGGCTTATTTAGGGTTACTTCGAGTTCTCCATTCATCGGTCATGTCTAGGCCCTAGGCTTGGGTCGTGACAAAGATAGTATCAGAGCACTAGGTTGATAAATCCTCAGCTAATACACCGCATCAATCAGAGTCTTATTCATATTTGTGTTGTGTACCACAACTATGAGTAGGTAGCTATGAGACATTTTAGCAAAAGTTTCTCTTCTTCATGTTTTAAGTCATGCTATAGAGTTGGGGCAAGTTTTCCCCCTAATGATTATTCTTTGCTATGCTATATCATGTCTAAAACTCAAGGAAGAATGACCCAAACTCCTGAGGAGCAACCTACCAATGGTGAGCTCTGGGATGCTCTCACTATGCTTGCCCAAGTTGTGGCCAACCAGGTCAACTAAGGGGCCCAAGCCCCTCATGCTACTACCCCGGAAGCTAGGGTAATGGACTTCATGAGGATGAATCCTCCACTATTTTATGGGTCAAAGGTAGATGAAGATCCACAAGAGTTCACTGATGAGGTCTACAAGATTTTGAATATTATAGGTATTGGGTCAAATGAAAAAGCAGAGTTGGCAGCGTACCAACTCAAAGGGGTAGCCCAAATATGGTACAATCAATGGAAGGGTGAGAAGAAAATTGGTAATGTGGTGCTTGTGAAGGAGTTCAAATTGGCTTTCCTTAATTAGTTTTTCCCTCTTGAGCTTAGGGAAGCCATGTTAGTATAGTTCATGAACTTGAAACAAGGTATTATGAGTATGAGGAAGCATTCCCTCAAGTTTAATCAACTTTCAAAGTATGTTTTTCACTTGGTGGCCGACCCTAGATCTAGGATGAATAAGTTTGTTATGGGGGTCTCTAAAATGGTGAGTGAACAATGTCGGTCCTCTTTGCTAATTAGTGACATGAACTTATCTCGGTTGATGACTTATGCTGAGCAATTGGAGGAAGAAAAGATGAGGAAGAAGAGGGGTAAAGAGGGCAAAAGACACCATTTTGAAGGAAAGTTCCAAAGTCCCAAGGATACTGATGATGCTATATGTCCAACATATGATAAGGTTCATAGAGGCCCATGCTTGAAAGGTACCAATGCTTGTTTTCCATTGTGGTGAGGAGGGACATAAGAGGAAGGATTATCTTCGTAATCAAGGTAAGGGTGAAGATTTTCGTCCCTCAAGGTGGTGCCCTAAGGCACAATCAATTATATGCTCTCCAAGGAAGGCAAAGGGAAAATGAGGCACCCAATGATGCCACTGGTAAGTGGAATTTGACTTGGATGTTTATGTATTTATGGGTTCGATGTGCCACTATTTCTTCCATTTCTCTTATGCTTGTTGGTGGGATTCCTTGTGTGTCCCCAGATGTTATGTGGAATTATTGTTATTTATTTCGTTGTTGGTTCTATTGTTGATGGGTAAGGCTTTTGGGGCTTGTTACATGATTTTATTGCTTTAGCACTTGTCTTGTGCTTTGGTTGAATTAGGTATGGTGGTTTTTGATGTCATACTTGAGGTGGATTAGTGGCATGTATGGTATGTTTTCATTATTTGTAGGGCCTGTAGGGTTAGATTTTGATTTCCTATGAAAATGTCTTTGAGTGGGAGGTTGCCAAGTAGTAGCAAAAGAGGTAGGTCTATTCTTGTCTTAAGGTCCAATTGATCTCTAAGGGTTGCCCCATGTTCTTATTGCATAGAAGTTTTGTCTTGTGGTCTTAGATGAACTTAGCTTGATGTGTTGGAGGACTTGGGGTAGGTTGGCCTACTTGCATAGCATGTTTCAAATGAGTGTAGAACCCGTAAGTTGTTGTAAGATGGTTGAGGATGGTCGATCTATTTAGTCAACTACAATGGGGTAGTCATTTCTCTAAGGTTGATCTTTGGTTTGAGCTTTATCCTCAAGTGAGCGTTATTAGTATTGGTGGAGTTGTTTGGTTAATTCATGCATTGGCTATGTTTATGGTCTCTAGAATAGGGTCTTAAAACTCTACCTTGGTATGTTTGTGGTGGTCCCTAGTAATGAAGTATTGATTTATATAGAGCTTGTGAATTGGTTGGGGATAGTGTTAAAAGTCTTGGAGGATGAGAGGTTGTTTGCTAAATATGATAGGTGTGAATTGTGGGTAACAAGAAGGTGGTTAGAATTCTTTAAGGATTATGAATGAGTGTGATTATTTTTCCTAGGTAAGGCTAATGTTGTGGTCGGTGCTCTAGGTAGCTTAGCATGTGTTATTGATGATGGTAAAGAGGTGACTAGTGGGGTCCATCGGTTGGTTAGGTTGGAAGTTAGGTTTAGGGAAGTTGAGCATGGTGATGTAGCATTCTTGATAGTTCCAAATCTTCTTTGATTCAGGAGGTCTAATTTAAGTGAGACCTTGATTTCGCTTTATTAGGGTTAGAAGTTTTGGGTGGAAAGATGGTAGAGTGGAGGTTATCTCCTAGGGGGGAGATAGTGGTTCGTGGCAACAAGTGAATAGGTGTGGCTAAGGTTGACAAATGAGTTATGGATTGTGAGTCCTTTTAGAGTGTAGAAAAAGTTGGTAAGGTTGCATATGGATGGGATTTGCCTAGGGATATGATTGTGGTTTGTTCGGTTCTTCATGTCTCTAGGTTGAGGAGACGTGTTGATGGTTCTAGTACTATAGAACTCTTTGAGATGGTTGTTGATATGGAGGATAAGCTGACTTAGTAGAAGGTCCCGGTGGAGGTGTGGATGGATGAGTGAAGAAGTTGACTAATATTGATGTGGTGTTCGTCAAGGCACTTTTGGTGGAGTCCTCTATTCGTATGTGTTTCTTAGGGAGCCGGTGCAGGCATGGAGAAGTAATATCCATATTTTATTCATTTTATTTAAGCTTATGATGACATGTCAAGTCCATTACTATGATTTCAAGTCTTATGTTTCAGCCCTTGTTATTCATATGCATCCATGTTTAAGTTGGCAAGTTTATAATGATTTTACACTTATGATGAGATATTGAAATGGTGTTTTAAAGTGTATTATTGCATTCTTGTTGGGGCTGATCTCCTTACAATTACTCTTCTCTTATACCTTTCTTTGACATTCGGGGACAAATGTTCCCAAGGGGGAGATATTGAAATGACTCTAAAAAATGCTCGAAAATGTGCCTTGAAAGTGCCTGAAATCATAATTTTTATATATCTAAAAATTTGTTTGTTATTTCAAAAATCCAGATTCATATTCTTGTTCAGGGATCCAATTAGGGGGAAATGAGCCTAATCCTGATTTTTAAGCAACCATATCAAATTACAAAATTTCAAAGTGGCACAAAAACAGTGTTGTTTCCGCATTACCCTCACGACGCGCACATTTGTTAAAATGGTCCAGTTTTATTTTTTGGTCCAAGACAAAGTTTTGGGCCTAAGCCTTCCCACACGAGAAAACACCTATATATAGCATTAATTCACCCTCATATCACATAAAACATTTCCCAATACTCACTCAAACCCTTAGTCCTATATTTCTCTCAAGATTCAAGTCTCAAACCTCCTCCAGATTTCAATGTTCTCCTTCAAGCTTCAAGTCTTCAATTTCAATCTTCACTAAGCTCATCTCCAAAGCTAAGGTATGTAGGTTTTAGCCATTGGGTCCTTCGACCCATGGTGCCTTAATCTCCTTTCAACTCAATTTGCATGATTAAAAGTTGATTTTACAATTAGATTTACTAGTATGAACATATCTATGAACGATGTTAAAGTTATGTAAAGTTGTGACTGTTTTGCTATGTATTGAGCTATAAATCTTGGAACTATTGTAAGATTTGATGGGGGTTTTGATGTATATTGCTTGAGTATGTTGCAAGGTGTTGATTGACTATTTCATAATGGATTTTCTTATATGATTTCATCTATAAATTGCATAGTCTTGTACACCCATTACACACCCACCAAGTGTTTATAAAATGTTTGGATATGGTTTCTTGAGGAATTGAAAGTCCAATGCATATCTTATGAGTTGAATGACTTTATGATGATGAAAGGAATGTTTATAAGAGCTATATTTATGAGAATTATCTATATTATTCTAAGATGACCATGTCTTGATGAGGGGGTACCATGCCTTGACCACTATGATAAAAGAAATGATGTTCATTAACCAAATTGAGGGGTTAATACCTCATTAACCAAATTGAGGGGTTGATACCTGATTAACCAAATTGAGGGGTTGATACCTCATTAACTAAATTGAGGAGTTAATACCTCATTAACCAAATTGTAGGGTTGATACCTCAATCGCCTTAGAGGTGGATAGTGTATGTTAATAACCAAATTGAGGGGTTGATACCTTAATCACCTAGGATGGGAGATTGTAAGCCCATTAGCCAAAGGATGGTATTTTTATACTTACATACTATGTTCTATATAAGCATGATTTTACTTCAAGCACCATTCATATATGTCATATTTTTATTATGCTATCTATTGCCTATGTTTATGCATCTCAATTACATTTCTTATCTTCCGTTACATTGCATCCTACATACTTTGTACGTTCAAACATACTAATGCATACTCCATACCTATATGATGTTACCATGTAGGAATCAGAGCTCCATTTAGTCATCATCCTCCTCCATGTAGCTAGTGGTATCCATTCAAGATAGTTGGTGAGTCCTCCATTTCGGGGACATTGATTTTCATTCCTATGCTATATATTAAAGATTATCTTTCCTTTTGATATACTTTGACTATGAGGGTGAGTCTGGTTGCTTGTCTTGGCCCCCGCTTAATTCTATGTTAGAGGTGTTGTTGGACAAGATATGTATTATGCTTGAGCTTTGGGTCACTTATGATATTCAAGCTATTTAAATATAAGTCTCTCTCCCTTAGTCCCAATTTCTCTTGTTTATGTTTCTTATGTTGATTTATCTTGCTTTAGTGACTAAGGATGTGTGATGATATGCTATGAGGCTTGTTTGGGGTTTCTTCGAGTTCTCCATTCGGTGGTCACGTCTAGGCCCTAGGCTTGGGTCGTGAGACAAGTGCTATTGTGACTCTTGATGTTATCTGTATTGTTGAAGACAATTTGACTTATAAAGAGGTTTTGATAGAAATTTTGGATAGACAAGTGAAGGGTTGAGGAACAAAGGATGTTGCTTCCTTCAAGGTTCTCTTGAGAAATCAACAAGTTGAAAATACCATATGGAAAGCCGAGGCGGACATGCAAAAGCTATATCCCTAACTCTTCCATTCTACTCAAGCCTAAAGTACCAAATCTACGTCCCTTTTCAAGTCTTATGTATCAGTCCCTATGTCGTTTATATGCATTCATGTATATGTTGACAAGTTCATGGTGAGTATGACACTTATGTTGAGATTTTTGAAAATGGTGTTTAAGCTCATTATTGCATTCTTGTTGGGGAAGATTTCATCATGATTACTCTTCTTATATACGTTTCTTCTCCTAAGGGGGAGATATTGAAACACCCTAAAAAGTGTTCAAAAATGTGCCTCAAAAATGCCCATAATCGTAATTTCCATATATCTCAAAATTCATGCGTGATATTGAAAATTCGACTTCATATTCTTGATCAAGGGGAAAAATTGAGTGGAAAATTGGTCTACCCCCGAATTTAGAGCCACCATATCAAAATTTTATTTTCCAAAATTTGCAAATTCGAGAGACGATCCGCGCCCCTGGCGCGATGCAGCCAGGGGGGCGGATCAATGTTATTTTTACTCCAGTTTCCTGTTTTGGTCCAAGACCTTTGGGTCTTGGCCCTAAGTCTCCCTATGCATAAAAACACCTATACTTAGTCAGTTTTCAACCTCATATCATTCAAGAAATTCTACTAAACCCTCTCAAACACTTAGCCAAATATTTCACTCAAAATTAAGTGTCCGAAACTCATTCCGGATCTTAAGGAATTCATTCAAGCTTCAAGTTCTCATCTCAATCTTCATCAAGGAATTCTCCAAAGTTGAGGTATGTAGGTTTCAACCATTGGCAACCACCACCCATGATGCCCAATCTTTCATTTTATGTAAATTACGTGTTTTCAAGATTGATTTACTTATGGGTATTCTTACTATTAATTTGATTATAAACTATGTTGAGATTTCATTAAATGTGGATTGTTTAAGCTTATTTTGAGCTATGAATCTATGATCTATTGTGAGATTTGATGAAGGGTTTCAGAATATATTGCATGAGGGTGTTACCAAGTGTTGGTGGATTGATTTACACTATATTTTCTTGCATGATTTCACTCTTGAATTGCATGATTTTGAACTAGTATTACACACTCACTAAGTGTTTGATAAAATGTCTGGTTTTGGATTCTTGAGTTGTTGATGGTCTAATGCATGGCTTATGAGTCAAGTGACTTTAGGATGATAAAAGTAATGTATGAATGTGTTCATTTCATGAAAGTGTCTATAGTGTTACAATTTGATCACACCTTGTTGAGGGGGTGTTATGCCTCAATCACCTTGTCGGGGGGTGTTAGGCCCCGTACTATCATGTTGAGGGGTATATACCTTGACCACCTTATCGGGGGTGTTAGGCTTGTACTACCGATTGATGGGTAGATACTTCAATCACCTTCCAAGGGGGTGCTAGGCCTTGGATTCCAAGTATTGCTTGGTCTATGATGATGGTCTCTTCCTACACATGTACTATGTTTCCATATAAGCATGTTTTACTTCAAGCATTGATCATGCATGCCATGTTGCTAATATACTATCTATTGCTTATAATTATACATGTTGATTGTGTTGCTTATCTCTTGTTGCACTGCATTCTACATATTTTATATATTCAAATGTACTAAAGCATACTCTATGCCTACATGATGTTACCTTGTAGAAATCGGAGCTCCTCTTGATCATCTTCCTCCTCGGTTTGGCTAGTATTATCTCTTAAAGCGAATTTGGTGAGTCCTCAATTTCGAGGGAAGTAGTTATTGATCCTATGTTATGTATAAAATCTCTTATCTTTGTTTAGATGCTTATGGCTATGAGGGTGAGTCCAAAAAGTTGTCTTGGCTCCTGCCCAATATATGTTAGAGGTGTTGGTGGACAAGTTATTCAATTATGCTCTAAGCTTAGACTCTTTGATGTTTTAAGCTATGAAAGACTTCCCTTATCCCCTTTATCCTTATTTCTATTCTCTTATTGTTGTTTAATTACTTTCACGACCAATGATGTGTAAATGATATGTTAAGAGGCTTGTTTGGTATCCCTTTGGGTTCTTATTCGCCATGTCACATCTAGGCCAATCTTGGGTTGTGAATGGGTGAAAGGACCCAATGGTTGAAACCCACATACCTTAATTTGGAGATTCCTTTGAAGAAGATTTGAATGAGAATTTGAATCTTGAATGAATTTTTTGAGATCTGAAGATGAGTTTGGAAAACTTGAATTTGGGTGAAATATTTGGCTAAGTGTTAGAAAGAATTCTGCAGACTGTCTTGCATGATATGGGGTTGAAATATGACTAAGTATAGGTATTTTTACGCATAGGAAGATGTAGGCCCAAGACCCCAAGGCCTTGGACTGAAACAGGAAAAACTAGCAACAAAATACATTGATCCGCCCTCTCGCCGCGTCGCGCCAGGGGCACGGATCCCCACTATTTTTGTAAACTTTGAAAAATACAATTTTGCTATGGTTGCTCTAAAATTAGAGTTATACCTATTTCACACTCAATTTTGCTCCCTGATCACGAATATGAAGTCAGATTTTCGATATCACGCACGAATTTTTGAACACTTTTTAGGGCATTTCAAGTTTACTTTTTATTTTGAGGGTGAGCCTTGGACATATCTTAGGCCTTGTCCTATTCATACTTAGATGTGTTGTTGGAAATCATACTATGTGATGCTATGTTTGAGCTTTTATGAAGACTATTCCTTTAGACTCTATCCCCTATGTGATGATATTTGACGTATTTGATGTTAATGGAAATCAATGAAAGTCCTAAGACCATACTGCCCCATAGCTTGAGTCATACTTACTCTCCCCTTAGTTATTGCTTTTTATGTGTTTCGTGCAAATCCTTTTCCCTCATCTATCCCCATAGTGTGAGACAATGTCCTTATTCCCTAAGAAATTATTTGTTTGATGCTTGTTTATTCATCTGCGATCAAGGATGTGCAAACGATATGCTAAGAGGCTTGTTTGGGTTGCCTTCAAGTTTCTCATTTGTTGTGTCATCCTAGGCCCTAGGCTTGGATAGTGACATATTTATGGTATAGCCTCCAAGAATCCTTACTGAAATCGAACACATCTTGTAGAGTTTCATAAAATTTCAGTATCTATAAATGTCCACTATTTCAAAACTTGTCAAAATGTAGACTTGATAAAACTCAAAAACAAGGCTTGAATTACTCATTCTTTCAACTCTGTGGTTTTGTGAATTCAGATTTGCAAATTTGATTTGTAAGAGAAGAGATGAAGGTTAGATTCGATCCCACTAGGCATATCAATTTGTTTGCAACCAATTTTAAGTATATTAAAAATAAATCAATCATAAATAAAGTCTGAGGAAACAATTATATTATTAGTAAAATGATATGGATACAATTCTGTTTCTCGCTTGATTCTTCTCTCTTAGATTTCTTTATGATTTGACGAAATTTGTAACGTATTTCTTAAATTAGGATGATATTGACTACCTTAATATTATTTGATTTGTATTGATATTTATGAATATTCCACAAATTTGTGGAATATTCAAGGTGCTTTTTAAAGAAAATATAATACTTTTATATAGGTATAATTAGAATTTAGAATAAAATAATCTCTGAAAATCTTAATTAGAATTGAACTGATCTTGTAGAGTTTTACAAAATTTTCATATACTCATTTTTTTAAATTAGTCTATTAAAAATAAAATCTGAAGTCTATCCATAATCTAAAAATTTTAATCAAATATCTGAAAAATAAAAAAGAGAGAGAAAAGCTCGGATTTTGATTCATACGTATCACATCGTTTAGGTCAACATCTGTAAGCATCCTAAATAAAGATAGACAAAAGGACAAGAGTACTTCCATAAAGAATTAGTTAAATCCACTTCTAATCTCCGATAGTAAAGGAAGTTTTATTATTATCTTATTAGTCCTTGTCTGCCTTAATAGATTACGAAATCTACCTTTGTAATCATGCATTAACAACGGTTTAATTTATTGTTTTATTTAATAAATTAGGAAACTTTGAACAGATATCCCTATCACTGAGTATACACCTGTGCACTTACACTATATAAACAAATAACAAGAAGCCAAAAAGAACATACACCTGTCCATATGGTGACCTAAAAAATCACTTTTTAAAAATCAAGAATCTTTTGGTCTTTATGTTCTGTTATTACGAAAATGCCGTACATGGCACAATATTTCATTAAATGTAAAATAAATATTTTTTAAATAATATTATATTAATAAATTTTAAGTGTATTAATTAAATAAATTTAATATATACTTGTATGATAGTGAATTATTTTTTTTTATAAATTTAATATAAAGAAATCTATTGAGATATTCCTAATTAAAATACTTTTTATTATCTATCATTGAGTTTTTACTCAAAGCATCTATAAAATATATACAAATACTATCAATATTCCAAATAATAAGGCTATAATTAAAGAATATAAATTTAAAATTAAAAATCACAGCTAAAGCAAGTTTTATAATTTTAATAAAATAAATTTACAAAATTAAATTATAGTAAAATAAAGGATATAAATTTTTTTATTTTTTAATGAAAATCTCGTAGACATTTCAATGGAGATGTGTCTCCTCCACCCTCCCCTCTCACTTATATAATAAAGGGAAATATCGATTTGTGCTCAAGTAAGTTGCCTGGTCCAACCACCCTAACCATAATATGAAACTATTTTCACTGGGATAATAATTTATTTAGTTTCGTTAAAAATCCTAAAAATTATATTTAAGCGTTATTTACTAACTAATAATTATCTAAAAGTAGTTTTGATTTCAAAAGATTCTGGTGTAGAATTTGACACTATAGTGTGCCCTTTACAATCTTGAAATACACTTCCTAAGATTTTCAGAAGAATCTTTTATCCCAGAATAATAAGTTTGAAGCCTACTTTTTAGGTTAATTTTGTAGTTAAATTTTAAAAGATATCCGAGAGTAATGGTGCCGAGTGTATAATATAAATATTTGGAAGTTTTTTATTCAATGGAAAAGAGGTGTGGAGCTTAAATAACTCATGCAAAATATTTTCTAAAAACTTACGTAGTATAATCAGGTTAAAAAAACGTTTTCTTGTTGTACTGCTCTCTCTTTAGGGTTGAGTTGTATGGTAGCTAATTAAGAAAAATATTATATACATATTAGATTATACATTAGTAATCTCATGTTTGATAGTTGATTATGATTATGTGTAAAATTAATATGGTGTTTGATTTACAATTTAGAAATCTATCTGATTAATACATGTATAAGTGATAACAGTATCTATAATTAATTTTATGCAAAATAAAAGATGAAATAATCAATATATAAACAAATAATATATGAATAACTAAACTTTGCATCACTAATTTTTACATAAAATAATATATAAATTTTCTGTGAACTAATTCAAATTACTAATACCTATATAAAATTGTATTCAGGTACTAAACGACTCTTCAGATGACAATAGAGATCGTAAGCTTTCAGCATTTAGCTTTCATTTACTTGTTTAACAAGTTGGTCTGAAAATTGGGTAAACCTATCATATATACAAACGACATTTTGATAAATGATATCCTAGATTTTGTAATCTAGATTTGCTCGATTAAAATTTTAAATACCTATTATTTACTAATTTGTTCATAAAATCTCTTTTTATAAGACAAAAACACTGTTGAATTTCTTATTGGTTGACCAAGAACATAGTATTATCGTTAACTTGATTAAATTATGCATTCACCTTTTATCCTTTTTATAGTAAGAAATTTTAATAACTCAATTAATGGGTGAAATTATTTTTACCCTAAATTTTATTTTTAAAATCAAACTCTTCCCTAAACTTTGAATAATAATTAGACTCCTCCCTCCCCTCGCCCCCCCTCGCCCCCTAATCCTAATTAAATATTTAAAATGTCTATGAAAATTCATGATAGTTTCATGTTTTTTAATTTGTGCAATAAATTTTTCATAAAACATAAATATTACATTTTGGACGAAAAAAGTGAGAAATACTAATTAGACATATAATTTAATGATAATTTTTATAATAAATTAAATTAGCATGATGAGAAAATTAATTTTATTAGAAATAATCAAAATTCTAATATTTATTTGTATAAGTGAAAATAACAATGAATAATAATTATACAAATATATTTGATGCAGGAAATACCAAAATAATTAATTAAATTAAAGTCAATTTTTTAAAAATTGTATTTATTTAGATTTTAAATTATTTTAAATCATAATTTATATAATACTATAGTTTATTCTATAAATTAAACAAGTTTTGACTGACAATGATGAAGTATTATATAAGTTATGATTTGAAAAATTTTAAATTTAAATAAATACAATCTTTAAGAAATTAACCTTAATGAAATTAATTGTTTTGTATTATATGTATTTGTATAGTTGCTATTCCCTACTATTTTCACTTATATAAATAAACATTTATGTTTTTTTTATTACTAATAAAATTAATTTTCTCCTTATTTCAATTTACTTTATTATAAAAAAAATTATTATTATCTTATATACTTAATTGGTGTTTCTCACTTATTTCATTGAAAAGATAATATTTATGCTTTATGAGAAACTTATTGCATAAACTCAAATATATATATATATATATATAATTTTTTAAAAATAAAGTAAAAAAAAATTATGATGAAAAGGTATAATAGACATTTAAAATTTTTTATTAGAATAATGGAAGAAGTTTGATCATTGTTCAAAAATTGAGAATAGAGTTTAATTGCATGAACAAAATTGGAAGGAGTAAAATAATTTTCATCCTTAACTTAATTAATTATCTAAACTTTTACTTTGTTAGTGATGATTTAACCACCTTATACTAACCTTTCCATTTTCCCTTTCAATATCTCCCATTACATTTTTTGTGTGGTCGTTTATGTACTACTTGCTCCCTCAAATCACTGTTGATTATCGATGTTTATTCTTTATTCTAGTGCGTCAAGAAACATGCACTATGATTAATAAATATTTTGCGATTTAGATGAATAAATACTTGTCTCTTGGATTATTAATTAAGAGAGAGATGAATAAATATGTCTCTTAGATTATTAATTATGAGAGATTATCCCACTATGCATAATATATTGTATTGTATATACCACAAGCTTACAATTTGAACATGTTTGGATTGATCTATTTTAGATATTTTTAAGTTAAAATAATTTTTAAATACTTTTTAATATTTGGATAAAACTAGAACTTATTTTTAAGCACTTGTTTTGAATTAAAATAATAAAAATAAAATTAAAATTATAAATTAAAATAAATTAATTTAAAATTTTTAGCTTATAAATCATAAGTTATAATCTCATCCAAAATATTCTAGACCAGTTTTCCATCTTCAAGTACCCTTTGTTTTCCAGATTTCCATATATTTTCATGTAATTTTGACTTTTTTTTAATCAAAGTCATATAACTATGTTTCCTCTGGAAATCACAAACCTTTCACTCTATTACTAACACCAAAATCACATTTACTCTACACTTATCTATTTTTAATATTAATCTAATAAATAAAGATCCAATTAAATAAGGACCAATCTAACCAAAAGGCTCTATAACACCACTTAGCCTTCCTTTGAAGCTGAAAGGTCACGAACTCAACCCTATGCTAATGTACAGTACTTAATTTGTTAAGCTGTTAATAACAAATCCATTATGAAATCATAGGCATCTTTATTCTCTGAACCTTAAAATATTGAGGGCTTCAATTTTAAAAATTTAATCAATATTTCATGCATAATACAATCATCACTAGGCTCGAAAAGGGATGGAAGAACGCATCAGTACGTATTGTTTCCTTTACATTAGGGGTCGCAACTGCAACAGGATGAGCGCCTAGAGTTGGAGCAATGGGCATCGTGGAAGTGGCTCCAAAGCGGAGCAACCCCTCAGAAATGCCATAACTTGTTGGGTTTAGTGGGGGAAGTTCTACAGTCCCCACTTGTAAAACTTTCTCAGCCTCAATATTTTTCTCAATCTCAATTTTCATGTTTTCTTCTATCTCAACCTAGGATGCAGGAGTGGCCTCTCTTACGGGTATATTCTCAACTTGGGCTCCACCCTTGACGGGCACCATCCTTCCTCAGCCTCTACCACCCTCTCTTCCCTTACCTCTACCCCGACAATGCCCTTTCATCACTAGCTCCTTTACTAAGTCATTGGTTGGAGCTGCTGTCCTGACACCATTGTAACACGTATTAGATATCAATTTGGATCACCATATACCAATTAGAATCAAGTTACAATAGAAAAGAGGAAAAAAAAGAACATAATAGAGATTTTTTAAAGCTCTGTAGTCTTTCAAAGAAAAGTATAGATGTCTTCATACCATTCCTTTGTCATGAACTCGACCCGCTGTGATTGATGCTCATGCTAACCCTCAAATGAGAGAACTATTACTACAATCGAACTAGGAAACTAATAAGAGATAAATATTTAACTATCTAGAAACTAGTTTAAATAACAATCAAAGTTGAGTTATCATAAACTCAAACATAATAATCTAAACTGATATAAAATAGTTCACTATCCGAAAAGTCATTATACCCAAACTTTATGTAATAGTCCAAAGCTTTAGGGAGAGAGGGGGGGAGGGGGGGTGGGGGCAAACCCCATAAAAAACCATAATAACAATTGTCTAAATATAGACTAAGAGACTAAGGTAACCCATATTAGGCTGAAAGAGTTGGCTCACCTTTGAATTTTAGATCAACAATCCCCTAACTGAGGTCTATCAATAGTCGCGCCTAACGATGTCATATACTCAACAAAGAAAGAGCAGGTGCAATATCAGTATATATAACAAGGGTGTATTGATAGGATCACGCGACTATTCTAATAAGTAAAATATATATAGGTAACCATGACATATAAACCACATATATACAGAAAGAGCAACAAATCACCAGTTCATGTTAACATTTTCAATTCCATAACGTTAATCTCGAAGTCAACTATGATCCTTGTAATACTCCATAAGTTGAAAAATCGGACTAAGGAGGAAAGGGCAAGAATGTACACTAGTGTAGGTTCCACGAGCCATGATTACCACTTATAGATTGGTTTATGAGTTATAGATAGGTGCACCTGTAATTGAAATATTTCTTTAAAAAATTTGACTGAACTACGAGAGAAAAGTACGAGTTTTAAAAGGATCTTGACCCATATATAGGAGATCAGTGATGAGAAAAAGTTGGGTGTTAGAACTTTATTAATGAATAAATAAAATGAGACTTAAAAGAAAGTATAAATCATAGTTGGGGTTTGTAGAACACCCCAATACCTAAGAAAAATTTTGAGAAAATAAGGTAATCTATGAAATGGGTTTTATGACCCATATAAAATTGCATAAGTCATATAATGGATTCTAAATGGGATCTTAAAAGGTAAAAATTTGATCAAGTGTGAGAGGTTTCTATGAGAGAGTTTTATGGATTGTAGAAGATAAGACGGACTCGTAGAACAAGATTGTGGTTGAGATTCTTCAAGTATGATTTTCGGGCCATAATCAATGAAAGGGTATGTACAAGCTGTAGATGGGCTTATGATCTGTAGATGGGTATCGTAGATCCTATTTGATAGTCTTTTAAGTGAAGGATATTTTTTACTTTTTCTACCATCTCGATCCCTAAATTACGTCATTTTGGTCCTATAACTACGCATCCTACCCTCACAAATTCATCTCATTCACACTCATATCTCTTGATCTCACAAAATCTCTTAAGATTTCTTCCTCTTCAAGCTTCTACTGAAATCCAAGCTAGGTTCCAAATTTCACTGTCTAATTCTTTAATTTTCTCAAGTAATTCATTTATGATATGTGGGTATTCATCCATTGGTCCCTTTCATTCATGGAGCCAAAAGAATTTTCAACTTTTCAATCAATTTCAATTATGAAATTTTATAGGTTATGATGAATTCTCTTTCAATTTCATATATTAAGTTTTATTTAATAATTTTTTAAATCAATTATGCATAGATAACTAGTAATTGCATGATTTTGATGAGTTACAATCAGTTTCTCTATAATGCTTTCTAGGGTTCATGAATTTTATCATGGGTTTCTTTAATTATGATTTTAATTAATATTATTCTTCACGATTATGCATAATTTCATTGATTTACATGTTTTAGAGTTGATTTGAGATGAACCCATGCAAATTATCCTAGTTTTCAAGTGAAGTATGATCATGAATGAATAAGGACTTCACAACCCATGCAAATTATCCTAGTTTTCAAGGGAAGTATGATCATGAATGAATAAGGACTTCACAACCCATGCAAATTATCCTAGTTTTCAAGTGAAGTATGATCATGAATGAATAAGGACTTCACCCAAGTTTATGAAAGCATGCAAATTATGATTATAGAAGTTCTTTAAAGAATGAATACGAGATGGCGAAAGAATTTTTCCACCTAATCATGGGTTCTGGATGTGATAAGAACAATTCTCATATTGATTAAATCACGAAGATTTTAATGAGCTATTTTAGTTATGATGATGATTTTAATGATTCAAGTTATGTTATATTTTATTGATCGGCGATCTACTATTCCATCAGAATTTAACTTAGCACCGAGAAGCCTTGAGATAGGGTTCAGTTCGAAAGACATAAGGTTATTTTTTCAAGGAAATCTTAGTAGCAATCTCTTGTCTAAAACTACATGCCACTATAGGTTTGACTTATAGGTTTAGCTAGTGAATCCGCATATAGCTCATTGTTAATTGATAATACAACGATGGAGTTTATCTTGGCAGAGTATCCTCTCTCTTCTTGACATGGAAGTTATAGCGAGTTTCATGTTATGGCTCGCATAGCCTTATTGTCATTTAAGGTTGATATCTCACAAAATGACTAAGTTTATTTCCAAGCTATGATTTGATGTATTGGCCGTATGTTTTACTTATACTTTCATCTCATGTTTTAATTAAGTTTTATGAAATGATCATTAATTTTAGTCTTGCATATCGTATCTCATATTCTATGTTACTTATGTTTACGTAACACATATTATTTATATATTTAGTACATTTAAAATAATAACAGATACTTAGTTTTTATAAGTAATAACAAATACAGTCATTTTTTAAAGTAATAATAAATACTTCTTTGCCTACATTGTGTTATAATGCAAGGACAGACATTGCATCTCATTCCACTCGTGCCTAGCTTTGGAGTTACATTTGAAGATTTATTGGTGAGTCCTCATGTTCCATGGACAAGCCTATCAAATTTATTTTACTATCTTTTAATCTATGTTACTATTTGAGACTCTTCTTTTCTTATTAAGGGGAAGCTAGGAACATGTCATAAGTCCCTAGCTATGTTTAGTAAGGAATGTTGCATTGTGTGGAGTCTACGGTGTCCTTATATTTTGAACTAACGTCGTCCTCCTGCTATTGAAAAAAGTTCTCCTTCTCCTATTGAACTTTTAAGTTGAGACTTATCTTCAACTTTATTTCAGATTATTGATTGATGCTTTAGATACCCTATGTATGCATGGTGATATGCTAAGATGACTTGGTTGGCATCATTTTAAATTTTGATTGTCGTGTCACGCCTAGACCTAGCTTGGGTCATGACAGTCCTCTTATTGGACTCACACCCAAACAGTTAGCGTGTCAAAATGTGATACTCGATTCAATAATATATCAAAACATGATATCTAATTGGATAATTATGTCAAAATGTGACACCCAATCTAATAATGTGTTGGAACATGACAATTGATCTAATAACATGTCAGAATGTGACACCTGATCCACAATCACAATTATAGTTAAAATCACAATCACAATAAATATTTTAGAAATTGCACATTCAAGTAACATATTTATTGCATGCAATTTGATCAAAACTAATCATTTTTATTATGTCATTTCCATCATTCCTATTCACATATATGCAAGTGTAATACTAATGATGTAATTAACAAGCACATACAACATATATGAGACTTTAAACTATTACCTATCTAGAAACAAGTCTTGAAAATTATAATTGGAGCTTTTCCCTTTTTCAATGCCTTGACTTGTTTTTGGTCTTAAAACAATAAAAATTACAAAGAATAAACGAGCAATGGCCTAAAATACCCGAAGTACTTTAAAATTCTAGCCCTCAGCTACTTTCATGATCATCTTTCCCAATTTGGGCTTTGTCTACTATTAATTTCAAGCCATCACCTTCCTCCAATAGAATTCTCCTGGATTTCAAGGGTTAGGAGTCAAATTACAAGTTAGAGGAATAATTAACTTATCTTTGACAGAGAAGTAGTGAAAATTAAAAAAATAAGCTCTAGGTTGCTTATAATCTTTCAAGAATAAAGTGGAAGAAATAAAAATAATTTTAAAACTTTACTGACTTAAATTTACGATGGCCCCCCCATGGCAGTCACTTATCTTTCCATAGCGGGATCGCCATAATAAGTATCATCCAATCATGGTGGGGTGCACGGTGATAGAAATTCAAAATTTGCATTCCAAACCTTTATTTCGCAACACACGCTCAAATTAACCATGACATTCTAAAATTATTTTTTTGCGTTGAGTTCAATTCTGGGAATTCTATTCGCCCGAATTCGATTTCATAAAGCCGTACAAGCTCTTTATTTTCTTGACTATCAACTCAAAAGATTAAATTGATAATCCAAATCCCAAACCATTATCGGCTTACCCTAGACTTTACTTGTCTCAGATTTCGTCCAAGTCTGATCTAAGCTCCAGATTTTCAAGTTATTACTTAGGAGTTTTCTAGTCAAAATTCTTTCTTCGTTGGTCTATGCATAACGACGATACAACCATACAAGTCGTTACATTTTTCATTTAACTATAAAAATTATGATCTACATTTTTTCATAATAAATTTACTTTGTTTAAAAATTATTGTTTGGTCGTAAAATTTAAAATTTAATTTATAGTTGTATTTCAAAATTTTAAAATAACTTATAGCTTATTTTGTTACTTTCTTTTATAAGTATGTACAGGTTATATTTATGAATTAAGTAAATTATGACATTCTAATGTTATAAAAAAAAGTAATCGAAATACGTTTTAAATATTTAAAATTATTTGAAAAAGTCATTATACAAAATGGATTGGTGATATCCAATTTTAAAATGTATATTTTTAAATTAATATATTAAAATTTGGATCATAATATTGAAAAGGAAAAATTAAGTCCCATGTTATTGTACCTATGCTGTCGATACCTAGTTAATTAATATGAGTGATTAAGAAATGAAGCATTACTGATAAGTACTCCTGTGATAAAAATGACTGAAGTCTAACAACGGTTTAAAAATATTAATTAGAATTAATTTAATTATTAGTGTAGTAATTATCAGTTTAGTAGTTACATAGTTTAGTAATAATTTTGATCTTTTTTTATCACAATATAATTACAGTGTAATTATAAGTTTGCTATTTAATTGCAGAAGTGTAAATATAAAGTTATATAAGTTTCTAAACTAAAATTAATTATCTAAAATTAAAATTTTATATATTAAAAAATAATAATATCTATAGAAATTGAGAAAATGTGCTAAAGTAGTCAAAATGAATGAACACATTCAATTCAATAAAAATAGATTTTATTCTTTTCAATTCACTTTTTTTCTTACGACACAATATTCAAATCTAAGAAAGTTCCCGAGAGGGCTTAGTTGATCCATGATTTATCTTTCATCTTTCGTTTGTTTTGAGAAATTTATCAATCAATTCCTATTCTTTCTTTTTCTCTTGATTCTTTTTCGATTGAGATGTATAGATCCTGTTCATAGATTAACGAAAATGTGCAAAAGTTTCGTAAAGGAACTGGAGCAGGCTACCATGAGATAAAAGATCTTCTTTCTAAAGAGATTCGATTCGGAACACGCCTAATCGATTTGAATTGAAAAAATTCTGTCCCTATTGTTATAAACATACAATTCATGGGGAGATAAAGAAATAGAGCGAACCAAATACCTGTGTCTTACCCTTTCAAGGAAGGAAGAAAAATGACATTATATATAACATAATCATA
>JAOTQJ010124349.1:0-10459 GCA_025642045.1 Solanum sejunctum
CGACTTCAACTAAATTTTTCCCGCAAAAATTCACTTGATCCCATACTCCCGCACTATAAGTTAGTAAAATTTAAAATACACCTCAATCACAACAATTTTTCTGAATGAGCAATTAACCTCCATTTAGTTAATTATGGGGTCTAACAGATTAACTCTTACTCTTTCGGTGCTCGATACTTCTCCCAAGACTCAATGCTCCTAAGACAATCCATCAAATCAAATCATCTCAATCAACTCATCTCAAATCCGCCTCGTGAAGGCACTTATCATTCAACCAGTCTTATAGAGACTCTCATCATCTCATTAATCAATGTCTCAATAGTAGCTTAAGGCTTAGAAAAATATTTAGGTAACAATCAAATAGACAAATAATTAGAGTATATTTATGAAAACTCATAGGACTTATTAAGATCTATCAACTCATTATCTCATCATTCTCACATGACAATCACAATCGACATTCTCCAATCAAGGCACTAGACCCAATCCCTAGGTTTATTCATGCATGTTTTTAAGATTATCATGTACGATTATGCAATATCTATGAAAAGTAATCAATTCAAGGAAACAAGTTTATGATGATCATCAACATATAAAAATACATGTAAGTAATGTAATTTTCAAGAAAATCTTCAAGAAACCATTCAAGAATCATGTGTAAAGATTCATTAGACTGTCAACTCTTCTATGACTATATATGGGGCACATGAGAGAACAATCTCATGATTTTAGTTTAGCCTTATATACCTAGTGTGAAGCTTTACCAATCAACCTTAAAGAATTCTCCCTTGAATTCTTCAATCTCATGTTCCTCTTTTCTTCTCTCAAGCCCTAGCCCTTTCTCAAGGACTTAAAAGGGACTTAGAATAGGTTAAAACCCCTTTTTATACTTAAAATGACCTATTTAGGTCATATATTAAGTCTAGGAGGGGTTTAAAAAGGTCTAAGATGCCCCTCACGAAATTTAAAAAAAGTTCATCTCAGGACACAGGCTCCATGACACAGACTGTGTATATTTTTGGTATTTTTCACCAAAAATTCTCTGAAGGAGCTTTCTGAATCCTGTAGACAAATTTTAGAAGAATATAAGTGTTAGTCTACGATTGAGGCGTGTTGCGCCTCTATCCATACTAATGTTGGTTTGCATTTTCGCATCAAAAAATTATCTTTTGATTTGATTGCTCTAAAAATCAATCGATACCATTTTTCCATATAGTGTTTCAGGTTGATCATATATCCAATCTCGAATTTGCCATCAAATCATGGGAAGACGTATTATGTACATATGTCTTCTCTAGGGATATTTTGATAATTTTATCGGGTGTTGTATCATCTCTACTTTGGGATCATCCGCCCTCGAATGATGAATAAGGTGGTATTAAGGCACAAATATACTCAAGACTCAGTCAATCAATCAAATGCTTGACTTGTCATCAACCTCAACAAACTTTACTCAAGACTCCGGAATAGATACATCAACTCAAGGATAGTAACATCAATTAAGTCAAGGGTAAGAACATCACCTTCCACATTCTCATCATTAGGCATGAATAATGATCAAGACTTCTCTCAATACTCTATCAACCAATCTGGACAGTCACAAGTCACTCATAACAGACAAATCAGTTTAGATAAAGAGTAAAGATGTTCTCTTAGACATTTTCAACATCAAGTACAAATGGAGCAGAAATACCCCTCATATGCTTCAAAATGCTCCGTAATCATAATTTTCATATATCTCAAAATTCATGCATAATTTCAAAAATTTGACTTCATATTCTCAATTAGGGCGTCAAATTGAGCAAGAAATGGGTATAACCCAAATTTTAGAAGACCCGTAGCAAAAAAATAATTTTCACTAATTTTACAATTTTTAGTGGTTGTTTGCACCCAGGGCACGATGCGCCAAGGGCGCGCGCGCGCCACTGTACATTTTGCACTTTGCCTCTGGTCCACATCGCGCAAGGGATGTGGACTAATGTAACATTTTTCTTGATTTTCTTATTTCACCCAAGGGCATTGGGGTCATAGCCCCATGCCTACTTAAACATGAAATCTCTCATACTTAGCCATTTTTCAACTTTATAACTCACAAAACCCTCTCTAAAATCTCTATAAGACTCTATGAATTCTCATATTTAAATCTAAGTATTTCAAGCTCAATTTTGGAAATTGAGGACACATTTCAAGCACTAAGTCGACTTCAAGTTAACCTCAAGGGATTCAAGATTTAAGGTATGTGGGTCTTCATCCACGGATCTTTTCACCCATGGAGCCTAACCTTCTCTATTTATGAAATTTGCTTATTTTTAAGTTGTATTACCTATGGGGATCTCTCATTATGAAATATAAACATAGATCATGTTGGGGTTTTACCAAGTATTGATTGATTATGCATGAGTATCTATTGTGAGCTTTTGTGATGGATTTCAAGGTACCCTACATGAGGGTTTTACTTCTATATTGGTGGGTTGATTTGCATTAGGATTACCCATATTATTTCACTCTTGAATTGCATGATTTTGAACAAGTATCATGAACCCACTATGTATTTGATAAAATGACATGACAAGAATTTTCAAGTTATTGATGATCTATTACATGATGTACAAGTCAAGTGACTTCATGATTATTAAGGGCTTTCAAGCATGTATTGAATTCATGAAAAATATCTATCATTTTACAAGTATCAAGTTAAGCCCTATTTCAAAATTTTTACCTCTTGTGATCCATTCATGTTAAAGTAATGGCTCACGTATGATTATTATCTACTCTCATGTTCAAGTTAGGCTCACTAGTAGAGGTCAAGCATGTTCAAGAGCTACTCATGTCACATTATCATGTTTCTTACAAGTTATTTAAGTATGATTATTTCAAGTATTCTATGAGATTAGATTTAGCACTGGTTGAGGCCTAAGATGGGGGCTTAACTTAAGAGGTCCTTATATAAAGTTTTTATTCTCTAAACTATGTGGCACCATAGGATTATATATTACCATTGCTATACTAGTGGATCCATCTAGTGCACTTTATCATGAAATCCTTTTCGAGATAGGTCATGTTCTTGTAAGGAGGTTTGCTTCATATAAAATGGGTCATGTTACCGTAAGGTGAAGTATGATTTACCTTGCCAAGTAGACCACCTCTTTACCGATGAGGGGTATTCATCAGGATTCCAAGTTATAGGTCGCTTGGTCTCCTCATGTCTGTTAAAGTCTCTTCCCATATATGTATTTTATATTATGCAAGTTGAATGATTTATAAGCATGTTATATTACAAGCATTGATCATACATGTCATATTGAGATTATATATATTGCTTATATGTATGGATTTCGAATATGATGACTTATATCCTTACTGGATTTTATCTCGCATACTTAGTACATTCAAATATACTAACGTATACTCTATGCCTATATAATATTACCATGTAATTCATGGGAGCTCCTTTTGATCATGTTGTTACTAAGAGGAAGGCTAAGGAGAGCCCATACAACCGAAAAATAATCAGCCCCTCCCGCTCCTCAAGCTCCTCAATATGGAGGGGTGGCCCAAGAAAAGTTCCAGGATGTTATCATAATGTTGGCCCATGCTATGACCAACAAAATAAACCAAGGGGCCCAAGCCCCTCACTTTCCTACTCTGGCCTCAAGGGTGAGGGATTTCACAAGAATGAATCTATCGGAGATTCAAGGGTATAAGGTGAATAAGGATCCAAAAGAGTTTATCAATTAGGTGTATAAGGTGATATCTACCATGGGGGTCAATTCGGAGGAGAAGCAAAGTTAGCGGCCTACCAACTCAATTATTTGTCCAAATTTGGTTCACTAAATGGAAATTAGAAAGGAGAGATAACAATGCTATTCTTTGAGAGGCATTCAAAGTCGCTTTCCTTAATGGGTTCTTCCCTATCAAGCTATGAGAGTCTAAGATGATGGAGTTTATGAACCTCAAGCAAGTTTCCATAAGTGTGAAGGAGTATGCCCTCAAATTCAACAAGCTTTCCAAGTATGCTCCATAATTGGTGGCCGACCCTAGAGCTAGAATAAACAAATTTGTGTTGGAAGTGTCCAAATTGGTTAATGAAGAGTGTCGTACCACTATGCTAGTGAGTGATATAGATTTATCTCAGCTCATGCCGTCTACCGAACAACTAGAGGAGGAAAAGTTAGAAAGAGAAAAAGTGGTGAGTCTAAGAGGGCTTCATTTGAAGGTAGTTTCCAAGGTTCTAAGGGTGCTCGATTTCCTCAAGGCCACAAGCTCTAAGACCATATGTCTTACAATGCTCCTAACAAGAAGTTCTCTAATGATGGGGTGTCAAACCTAAGGTTCCAAGGCGTCAATGGTGCGATGGAAAATCCTACCTGCCAAAAGTGTGGGAAAAACCATGGTGGCCCATGTTTGAAGAACTCCAATGCTTGCTTTAGTTATGGTGAAATGGGTCACAAAGTTATCAATTCTCCTCATGCTCAACACAAAGGTAGAGATAGTCGTGCTCAACACAAAGGTAGAGATGGCCGTCTTCAAGCCCAAGGTGCTAATGCGTGACAAAGGGTAAATGGAGGCTAACAAGGGGGTGCTCCAAGTCGAAATAGGTTCTATATTCTCCAAGGAAGGCAGGGGGTGCATAAGGTGCCCAATGTTATTATCAATATGTTAAAGGTTTTTGATTATGATGTGTATGCTTTGATAGATTCGAGTTCCACTCTTTCTTTCATTACTCCTTTTGTTGCCAAAAAGCTTTATATGAGTCTCGAACTATTGTGTGAACTTTATAAAATGTCTACCCCCATTGGTGAGTCTATTGTTGCTAAATGAGTCTATAGAAATTGTCCCGTGTTCATAATGCATAAAGTCTTGCATTGTGAATTTGTTAAATTAGATGTGGTAAATTTTGATATTATTCTTGGGATGGATTGGTTATATGTATGTCATGCTTCTATTGATTGCAGAACCCATAAGATTAAATTCCATTTTCCTAATAAACCCGTCCTTGAATGGAAAAGTCATAATATGGTGGTCAAGGGTAGATTCATTTCTTGTCGTAAAGCCCAAAAGTTTATTTCTAAGGGTTGCATTTATCATCTTGTGAGGGCTGGGGATGTTGTGTCTAAAGTCCTTCCTATTGAGTCGGTTCTAGTGGCCAATGAGTTTCTTGATGTCCTTCTCAATGAGCTTCCTAATTTTCCTACTAAAAGGGAAATAGACTTTGGTATAGACCTCTTTCCCGATACACAACCCATTTCTATTCCTCCTCACCATATGGCCCTGGCGAAATTAAAGGAGTAGAAAGATCAAATGAGGGATTTGTTGGGAAAGGTTTCATAAGGCCAAGTAAGTCAAATTGGGGTGCACTAATGTTGTTTGTGAAGAAAAAGGATGGTTCTCTTAGAATGTGCATTAATTACCAACAACTTAATAGGGTTACTATAAAGAACAAGTACCATCTACCAAGGATTGATGACCTTTTTGATCAACTACCAGGGGCAAGTCACTTTTCTAAGGTTGATCTTCAATTTGGATACCACATAGTGAAGGTGCGGGAGTGTGATATTCCTAAGACGGCTTTTTGGACTAGGTATGGGCATTTGAATTTATGGTAATGCCTTTTGGCTTAACTAATGTACCGGCTATATTTATGGACCTCATGAATAGGGTCTTTAAACCGTTCCTTGATATGTTTGTAGTAGTCTTTATTGATGATATGTTGATTTATTCTCGGAATGATAAAGAGCATGTGAATCACTTGAAGGTGGTGTTGCAAATCTTAAGGTATGAGAGATTGTTTGCTACATATGAAAAGTGTGAATGTTGGTTGAAAAAGGTTATTTTTTAGGGCATTTAGTGTCGGGTGATGGCACTAAGGTGGATCCTAAGAAGACGGAGATGATAATAAATTGGCCTAGACTCTTGGCTCTATTGGATATTAGGAGTTTCTTGGGTTTGGCGGGTTACTACTAGAGGTTTGTGAATTATTTCTCTTCCATTACTTCCCCTATGACAAAGTTGACCCAAAAGAAAGCAAAATTCATATGGACCGATGAATGTGAAAAGAGTTTTCAAACTTTGAAAGATAAGCTTGTCTCCGCTCCTATCTTAGTTCTATTGGAAGGGTTGGAAGGGTTCGTGGTTTATTGTGATGCCCCAAGAATTGGTTTGGAGTTTGTTTTGGTCCAAAATGGTAAGGTGATAGCATATGTCTCCAGGAAACTTAAGTTGCATGAACGAAATTATCCAACTCATGATCTTGAATTGGCAGTTATGGTGTTTGCTTTGAAAATTTGGCATCACTCTTCTATGGGATTCATGTTGATGTGTTTACCGACCACAAGAGTCTCTAATATGCATTCACACAAAAAAAAATCTTAACTTAAGAAAAAAACAATGGTTAGAGCTCCTTAAAGATTATGACACGACTGTGCATTACCATTCTGGCAAAGCTAATATTGTTGTTGATGCTCTAAGTAGAATGTCCATGAGTAGTCTAGCTCATATTGATGTTGGTAAGATGGAGGTGGCTAGAGAAGTTCACCGGTTGACTAGGTTGGGGGTTAGGTTGAATGATGTTTAAAATGGTGGTGTAGTGGTTGTTGATGGTTCTAAATCTTCTTTGATTGAGGAAGTAAAGTCAACAGAAGATCTTGACCCCACCTCGCTAGAGTTGAAGGCCTTGGTGAAGGACGGTGAAGTGGAGGTTCTCTCCCAAGGGAGAGATAGTGCCCGTAGGTACCAAGGTAGGTTGTATATGCCTAATGTTGATGACTTAAGGGAGTTGATTTTGAAGGAGGCTCATAATTCATCCTATTCTATTCAACCCGGTTCCACAAAGATATATAGAGACTTTAGGGAGGTATATTGTTGGGGTGGTATGAAAAGGGATATTTCCAAGTTTGTATTCGGTTGGCAAAATTGCCAATAAGTGAAACTCTAACATCAAAAGTCGGGTGGTCTAGCCCAAGACATAAAAATTCATACTTGAAAGTGGTAAGAGATCAACATGGATTTTGTGGTTGGGTTGCCTAAGACTAGGAGACACTTTGACTTAATTTGGGATGTTGTGGATAGAATAACAAAGTCGGCTCAATTTTAACCAGTCCAAACCACTTATGGTGCCAAAGATTATTCCAAGTTATATATTCAGAAGTTGGTTAGATTGCATGGGGTACCCTTGTCTATCATTTCAGATCATAGTGCTCAATTCACTTCTCACTTTTGGAGGTCCTTCCAAAGGGGTCGTGGTACCAAGGTCAAGCTTAGCAAAGCTTTTCATACTCAAATGGATGGCCAAGTCAAAAGACTATCCAAACTCTTGAGGATATGCTTAGAGCTTGTGTTTTGGAGTTTAAGGGTAGTCGGGATGAACATCTTCCACTTATTGAGTTTTCTTACAACAGTATCTTCCAGTCAAGCATTGGCATAACTCCCTTTGAAGCTTTATATGGTAGGCGTTATAGATCCCTGGTTGAGTGCTAAGTTTAATGTTAGTGGTTGGATTTACTTTAAAGTCTCACTCAAGAAGGGTGTCATCCAGTTTGGCAAGAAAAGGAAATTGATCTCAAGGTTTTGGGTCCATATAAAGTTTTACGGAGGGTTGATAAGGTTACATATGAGTTGGAGTTGTCTATGGAGATGAATATGGTTCATCTGATTTTTCATGTGTCCATGTTGAGAAAGTGTGTGGGTGAGCCAAGTGATATAGTGCCCTTAAAGGTTGTGAGTGTTGTGGAAGATAATTTGACCTATGAGGAGCTTTCGGTGGAGATTTTGGATAGACAATTGAAGAGGTGAAGAAACAAAGATATAGCATCCATCAAAGACCTTTAGAGGAATTAGTAAGTTGAAAGTGCCACATGAGAAGCTAAGGAGGACGTGAAAAAGCGATACTCATATCTCTTCCACTCTACTCAAGTTGAAGGTAATACCTTAAGTCCTATCTATGATTTAAAGTCTTAAGTTTAAGCCCTCATGTCATTTTTCATGCATTCATGTTAATGGTAACAAGTTTGTGGTGATTTTTGACATTCATGCTGAGATTTTTGAAAATGATGTTTAAATGCATTTGTCGCATTCATGTCAGGCTGAAATCTTCATAATCACTTCTCTTAAGCATGTTTCCTTGATATTCGGGGATGAATGTTCCCAAGGGGGAGATATTAAACACCCCTCATGTGCTTTAGAATGCCCCCTAATCATAATTGAGTGGGGAAATTAAGTGGGGAATGGTATAACTCGGATTTTAGAAGACCCATAGCAAAATAAATTTTTTGCTAAGTTTACGATTTCCAGTGGTTGTTCGCGCCCAGGGCATGCCACTGTACATTTTGCACTCTGTGTCAGATACGTGTCGCACCAGGGGCACGGACCAGTGTAACATTTTCCTTGATTTTCTTATTTCTCCCAATGGCATTAAGGTCATAGCCCCATGCCCAGTTAAACGTGAAATCTTCCATAGTTAGCTATTTTTTAACTCTATAACTCATAAAACCCTCTCTAAGACCTCTTCTCTCATTCAAATCTAAGGATTTCAAGCTCAATTATGGAACTCGAGTTATTTCAAGCTCTAAGTCTACTTCAAGTTCACCTCAAGAGATTCAATGTTTATGGTATGTGGGTCATCATCTATGGGCCCTTTCACCCATGGAGCCCAACCTTCTCTTTTTATGAAATTTGCATGTTTTCAAGTTGTATTACCTATGGATATCTCTTATTATGAAATATGAACAGACATCATATTGGGGTTTTACCAAGTATTGATTGATTATGCATGAATGTCTATTTCAAGCTTATTCCATGAATTGATTTTGTCTATTGAGATTATGCATGTTTTGAGCTATGAAATTATAAACTATTATGAGCTTTTGAAATGGATTTCAAGGTACCCTACATGAAGGTTTTACTTCTATATTGGTGGGTTGATTTGCATTAAGATTACTCATATTATTTCACTCTTGAATTGCATGATTTTGAACAAGCATCATGAACTCACCATGTGTTTGATAAAATGACATGACAAGAATTCTCAAGTTATTGATGACCAATTACATGATGTACAAGTCAAGTGACTTATTGATGATTAAGGGCTTTCAATCATGTGTTGAATTCATGAAAAGTATCTATGATTTTACAAGTATCAAGTTAAGTCCTATTTCAAGATTTTTACCTCTTGTGAGCCATTCATGTTAAAGAAAGGGTTCACAAATGATTATTATCTACTCTCATGTTCAAGTTAGGCTCACTAGTAGAGGTCAAGCATATTCAAGAACTACCATTTCACGTTATCATAATTCTTACAAGTTATTAAAGTATGATTATTTCAAGTATTTCGTGGGATTATATTTAGCACCGATTGAGGTTTAAGATGAGGGCTTGACTCAAGGGGTCCTTATATAAAGTCTTTAGTCTCTAAACTATGTACCACAATAGGACTATTTATTACCCTTGCTATGATAGTGGATCCATCTAGTACACTTTATAATGAAATCCTTTCCAAAATGGGTCATTTTCCCATAAAAAGGGTTGATTCATACGAAATGGGTCATGTTACCGTAAGGTAACGTATGATTTACCTAGGCAAGTAGATCACCTCATTACCGATGAGGGGATTCATCATAATTATAAGTTATAGCTCGCTCGGTATTCCTCATATCGATTAAAGTCTCTTCCCACATTTATATGGTATGTTATGTAAGTTGAATGATTTACAGGCATGTTTTATTACAAGCATTGATCATACATGTCATATTAAGATTATATCTATTGCTTATATGTATGCATTTCGAATATGATGACTTATATCCTTGTTGCATCGCACCTCACATACTTAGTACATTCAAACGTACTAATGCATATTCTATGCATATATGATATTACCATGTAGGGATCGGAGCTCCTTTTTATCATCCTCCACATGGCTAGTTCGGTACTTTGGAGAAAAGCATTGGTGAGTCCTAAAGTACTAGGACAACATCTAAGTTACTCTTGCTATGTTGAGACTTGTTTATGTTGAACACTTGTTATCATGAGGGTTAGCCAGGGAAATGTCTTGGCCCCTACTCCATTCTAAGTTAGAGGTGTTGTTGAATAATAAATTATGTGTATTCTATGAGCTTGACTATTTTATGCTTTTATGAATACCATGACTCCCCTTAGTCCCGCTTTCCCCTTTTTGTTACATCTTGTGATGCTTATTTTGCTTCCACGACCAAGAATGTGTGATAGAAATGCTAAGAGGCTTGTTTTGGGTCCCTTCGAGTTTCCATTTATCGTGTCACATCTAGGCCCTAGGATTAGGTCGTGATAGGAACATCAAAACTCAATCAATTCGAATTGCTTAAATAGTTCAGCAATCAATTATTTGAACTCAAGAAGGAAACCATCAACTCTAGTCGAGAATGCGACCATCGATACATAAGAATCTATGTACAACTCTCAAGCTTAGCATCTCATCTCATTTGGG